>CM076584.1:1595746498-1596014301 GCA_034641835.2 Pinus albicaulis | reverse complement strand
TGTCGGAGTTCTCTTTATTAAACCTTTCCCTATGCTAGTTTGGCCTGCCCATGATCTCACCCTCTTCTTCTCTTCTCGGGAGAATAATTATTTGTAGATTTTTCACATTAATCCTATTTTTTTAAAATATTGTAAGCCCTCCAAAAGTACATATGTGGGGTTGGCTAGAAATTGAGTTGTTTTTATAAATTCCCAGACCTGTCCTCAAGTAATAACAATCTGAGCTCTCTTTCTTCTATCTAAATATTTAATCTGTTTGAATTTTTCTCTCTCTCCACCTCAACAAATGGATTCACTAGAATAATTTTGGTGGAATAATTTGGGTATCTCATTCTCATCCCCTAAGACAAGGTATTTTTAGTAAATCTAGTCCCTATGCCTCTCTTAGGAGGAGAACAAAGAATTTTTTCCCTCGACACACCCATATTCTTTGTTTTAGTGGTGCGACTAAATGGAATAAAAGGGTGGTAGGTGTGGGGGTGCAAGGGGAGTTTGGGAATGGATTCTAACAATCAAGTTGAAGCATATGAAGCATATGGACTCTTTTAAGGTCTTTCTTTGGCCAAGGCAAGTAAAATTGAAATTATTCTCATTTTTTGGGACTCTAAACTCATTATTGGTCATCTTTTAAATGGATCCAATTCTAAGGACCCCTTTTTCAATTCAATTTTTAGTCGGATAACACATTTTCTCTCTTAATTATCTCAATTTCAATGCTTTCTTATCTTAAGGAATAGTAATAACAAGGTTGGTGTAATGGATAACCAATTAATAAAACTATTGGGAAGCTCATTATTAATTAACAATAAAATACATTCTATTCTATCTCATGAGTCCACTTTTTACCCCTTAAGGTAAAATTGGCAGTTGGATTTCTAACCCCCTAATTGCAAAAGAGAAAATAGTGGTAATTTGACAAGGAGATTTTTAGGCAATCTATAAGGGGTTTGGAGCCATGGACTCTTCCCCCCTCCACATACCCCCTGATAAGCCCCAATAATGCAACAAGAATGTTTCAACTTCCAAGGCTACCAACTTAAATTATGAACCCGAGGTTTGTACAAACTTAAGAGGTGTCGGCACTATATGTGTAGCATGCAATGTGTCCTTTCGTTGATCTGATGCAATGAAGTGAATTTCGTGAAATCCAAGCCTAAAATAATTACAGAAATGGAAATTTTACTCTATTTTCATAAAGGGAACATAATTACTTTTGCAGAGAGAAAATCCTGGTTACTTTTGCAGAAATGAAAGGCTATTTTACTTTGCATGAATGTAAATGTTAATTTTACTTGTAGAAATGTAAACATTAACCTATTTGTAGAGTGTAAATGGTACATCAAAAGGATGCCTAGTCTATGTAATAGAAATAGTAATGTTGGAAATGGAAAACATAGATTAAGATGTATGACACAAAATAAAATAATTCTTCAATCACTGAATTCAAGGGATATTTTGTCAACAAATTTCATAAGGTGCTTCATAAAGTAATCATCATTATGCTCTTCAAGTTAGGAATTTGTCCACTAACCATAACTACAGAGGTGAATTGCAATGGAGAAGAGGCAAGGCTTAAGAGGTTTTGGTCTTACTCAATCATGCTTTCAGATCCTAGGGGTAATTATTCAAGCTTAAGAATAAAATACCAATCTTTTGGAGCAAATCTAGTCAAGTTTACACTTGTTACAGGAGTGTTACAGGAGGTGCTACAAGAGGCCTTGTTTTGCTATTGGAGTGAGATAACTTGTCGCATTCCCAAGTAAATCAAATGAAAATGGGATGGGAAATTTTTTTTTATTAAGTGGGATGTACTAGGACTCCATTCGAAGTGGAATCACTCCAAAATATGCATGTTAACGCCTGCTAAAAAATAGCAGAAAAATACTACTCTAAAAACCAAGAACTAGTGAGATAGTTAACCTACCAAATGCCTAACCTAATCAAGTGAAAATGCCATGGGATAAATTTTTTTATTAACTTGAATGTTTTTATGACCCAATAGAAGTGGAATCAACTCAAATGAAGCTCATTAACACGTTATTAAAAATAGCATAACTATTTTGCTGCAAGGGACTTCCAGAAATTCTAGATTTGTGAACTAGTAAACCAATCCAAGTATATCAATGATGTATATGACTTTTAAAATATTTTATAAGGATGAATCATTCTTGTTAATCTATAAATAACTTGAAAAAAAAACTCATTTCAATCATTTAAACAATATGATCTACAACAAAAGAAGCATGAATAGTAAATGCATAAATAAGAGAAGCAAGTGAAAAAGACATTCAAAGAAAATAAAGAGATTGTACAAGAGGGATTCGAAGATCTTGGGATGGATGGAAAAGCCCAAGGAAAATCAGATTGATATGAAGGAAACCAAGATTTAGAAACTGAAAATGAAACCAAACTTCATTATTTGAATCAATCCAATTACATCCCTACTAGAAATGAAAGTGGAGATGTTAAATAACAAGTTTTCTCCACGAGAAGACTAAGAAGTACATGCCTCTAGAGGCAAATTCGAATTGGTACTTATAAAAAGTGATGAGGAAGCATTATCCTTTAACGGAGAAATATTTCTCCTCAAAAATCCCTCAAATAATGGATCTAGTTCCCAACATTAGGAATCTGCATTAAATGACAGGGAACACATCCATAGATTTTCTCAATCATTGGAGCTCCAAAAATTTTCAATTTTTTCATGATATTTAGTTCCTTTATTATCCAATATTGGTCCACCTATAGTAGGGAGAAAGTCCCTATATTCTATCATTCAAAATTTACTCCATAGTCTCTCAATATTCTGCAAAAATAAATAATATTAGGCACATGATATGCACTTAGCTCTAAACCTTCCTAAGAACATATTAAGCTAAAAAAATATTATTAAGTGTAGAAGGAGAGATTTAATATAGCCTTTATGTCCGTAGGAAAGGTTAAATGGGCCTTAATTTGTGTCTAATTTGGAGGCCCATCATACCCCCCTACTGAAATTTTTGTTCATCCTCTGAGCAACCTATCCATCCTCCTCGACCTATTGTTCTTCATGCAATTCTCTTTCTTAGCTCATTGTTCTTTGGGGAAAATGGCATGTGATTTCGTTGGTTGCCTGCATTGGATGGCCTTCATGGACAAACTTTCCATGGTGGCAAGTTGTGCCTCATGTTCTTGTAGTTGCTCGTGATCCTCTTTTTTTCTAACTGTAGTCGCTCCTTCATGATTGATGCCTTTAGTCTCAAGTCAGCCAATTCCTTACCCATTTTTTTCACCTTTTCCTCCATGATACACACATATTCTACCTTCTTGTATTTTGAAATTTGCATCCATCTATGAGTTATGCATCTTTCCCTTTCCAAATCAAAGAAGAGTGGTATTGCAAATCTGGTGGGTATAATTCTCCTATCCTCAATGAATTTGTAGTAGGATCCAAGGTCAGGTTGTGGAGGTCTTCTTCTATCCCTTTTGATATGGTTTCCCCTTCCTATATAATTTCATGTTTATCCTATAACAGTTTTTTTTTTTTCATGTCTTGTAGCATCTCTATTTGCACCCTTGTCATTTCCTTCAAATATTTCCTAGCTTCCCAAGGCTCTACTGGTTGTTCTACACAAAATTTGTCTTCCTATAGCACTACGATAGCTTCCTATAGCAAATTCTTCCTTCCTATAGAAACTATGTTCTTCCTGTAGCAGTTATTTTCTTCCTGTAGTAAATATGTCCCTTCCTGTAGTAGCTAATATTTTCATGCTAATATCTTCTTCATTGTCATCATCTCCATCCATTTCCTTTACCTTCTCTGCCACCACCTTTTCTTATACCTAAAAAAGTGGATGGTTATGTTGCTCTTACTGCACCAAGTTCTCAAATGGGGGATTTGGTGTTGGAGAAGTATTTTTATTTTTATAAAAAAATTTAATAAGAAGGTTAATGCAATACAATTTTTTTATCTTTGAAATTAAATATGCCTAATGAAAAAAAAAAATCTTGTAGAAAGTAAAATAAATGGATCAACTATGGAAGAAAACAATGCATAATTTGGCACCTCCCTGGCATCAACACCAAAAAGTGATGAGCCTCAGTATTGCAACAAGAATGTTTCACCTCCAAAGGCTACCAACTTAAATTATCAACCCGGGGTTCATAAAAAGTTAAGAGGTGTCGACACTATATTTGCAACATGCAATGTGTCCTTCTTTCGTTGATCTGATGCAATGAAGTGAATGCCATGAAATCCAAGCCTAAACTAATTGTAGAAATGGAAAATTTACTCTCTTTGCAAAAAGGAAATCTAATTACTTTTGCAGAGAGAAAATCCTAGTCACTTTTGCATATAGGAAATTTTATTCTACTTTGCATGAATTCAAATGTTAATCTTACTTGCAAAAAAGTAAACATTAACCTATTTGCAGAGTGTAAATGGTACATCAAAAGGAAGCCTAGTATATGCAATAGAGATATCAATGTTTGAAATGGAAACCATAGCTTAATATTTATGAAATAAAATGAAAATCATTCTTCAATCAGTGCATTCAAGAGAGATTTTGTCAACAAATTTCATAAAGTGCTTCATAAATTAATCATCATTATGCTCTTCAAGTCATGAATTAGTCCATTAACCAAAACTGAAAGGTGAATTACAATGGAGAAGAGGCAAGGCTTAAGAGGTTTTTGGTCTTACTCAATCATGGTTTCAGAGCCTAGGGGTTATTATTCAAGCTTAAGAATTAAGAAAACCAATATTTTGGAGAAAATATGGTCAAGTTTACGTGTGCTATACGAGGTGCTACAGGAGGCATTGTTTTGCTACAAGAGTGAGATAACTTGTCGAATTCCAAAGTAAATCAAATGAAAATGGGATGGGAATTTTTTTTATTAAGTTGGATGTCCTAGGACTACGTTCCAAGTGAAATCACTCCAAAATACTATTGTTAACATGTGCTAAAAATAGCATAAAATTACTACTCTAAAAACTAGAAATTCAAGAACTAGTGAGCTAGTTAACCTACCAAATTCCTAACCTGATCAAGCGCAAATTCTATGGGGTAAATTTTTTTATTAACTTGAATATTTTATTACCCAATAAAAGTGTAATAAACTCAAATTAATCTCATTAACACATTCTAAAAAATAGCATAAAATTACTACTATTTTGCTACAAGAGACTTCCAGAAATTCTAGATTTGTGAACTAGTAAACCAATCCAAGTAGCTCAATGACGAATATGAATTTTCAAAGTTATTCTAAGGATGCATTGCTTGTGGTTCTATAAATAAATTTAAAAAAAACTCACTTCAATCATTTAACCAATATGACCTACAATAAAAGAAGCATGAATAGTAAATGCAAAAATAAGAGATTCAAGCGAAAAAGACATTTAAAGAAAATAAAGAAATTGTACAAGAGGGCTCTAAGGCTCCTGGGATGGCCAAGAATAAGGAAACTCAAAGTCCTATGAAATAAACCAAGCTTTAGAAGCTAAAAAATACACCAAACTTCATTATTTGAATCAATCCAAGTACATCCCTACTAGAAATTAAAGTGGAGCTTCTAAATAATAAGTTTTCTCCATGAGAAGACTAATAAATGCATGCCTCTAGAGGCCAATTTGATTTGGTACTTATAAAAAGTGATGAGGAAATATTTTCCTTGAAAGGAGGAAGATTTCCACTCTAAATGACCTCAAATGGTGGATTTGGTCCCCAACACTAGGAATTTGCATTAAATGACAGGGAACACATCCCTAAATTTTCTCAATCAGTGGACCTCTAGAATTTGTCAATATTTTCCTGATATTCAGTTCATTATTACCCAATATTGGTCCATCCTATAGTAGGGATCAAGTCCCTATATTATCTCATTCAAAATTTACTCCATATTCTCTCAATATTTTGCAAAAATAAATAATAGTAGGCACATAATATGCAATAATCTCTAAACCTTCATAAGAACATATTAAAGATAAAAAAAAATTATTATGTAGAAGGAGATATTTAATATAATATTTATGTGTAGATGAAAGGTTATACGGGCCTTATTTTTTGTCTAATTTGGAGGCACATCACCCGCCATGCAAGAACATCATATTTCGGTGGACCTAGGAATGCAAGCATATGGGTGGATGAAGGTATGGATTATTGTTCTTCGTGGGAAATAGTGTTGTGTCAATGTCGCATTCATTTTTGGACAAGGGAAATCAGGTTTCCTTGGTGAGCACTAGATTTTCATTTCCTCATCGTCCTTGGCACAAATTATACTCATCTAATTTAATCATCATAATGTCATGGCTTTGGGAAATGACGTATGAACGTCAATTCAAGAGGTTGGTAGAGGAATATTATGCAATTCGAGACATATTTCAATTCCAAGACTCTGTGTGTGACATTTTAGATCAATCTATTAGTAAATTTCCTCACCAAGGTATGATTACTTTTTATAATTCCATTCATAGATCCTTGCATATTTAGTTTCATTTTATATATGGGTATAGAACCGCAATGGGAATGAACTCTGAATAGTAGCTTCATGAGGGTGTTATGGTGTTTTTCATTATCTTTAGGCTTCCTCTATTCCTCAAGGATTGATTAATTGGGCTATATATTTATTTTTTAGGATGTTGCAAGTCCCCTAGGGGAATGGGCCACAAGGTGTGGCTAAGGTGACTCCCCACTGGGAGTTTCCTTTGTTTTTCCTTATATCTCGACTTTCCAAGGATGCATTTTCTAATCTAGGGTGGACTAGGTTATCACTAGTTTTGGGAATTCCTCTCCTCATTACTCAAGTGGTGTCTTAGAGGTTGGGTACATCTCGTCTCTTTTCTTCTAGTTTCTCTCCTCCCATAAGTCAACATTGTGGCACAGTTCTATTCTTTCAATGTTTTCTTTTTCGAGTGGGGATATCAATGGTTTTAATACTAAAAATTGTCGTAGTAATGGTAGAGTGGTGGTTCCTAGTGCCCTTCTGCATGGGGAAATTTGGGTCTCTTCTGCAAGGCAGTATCAAGTGGGATCTAAGTCATTGGTCACGTGGTGAAATCGATTGGGAATAGGTTCTTGCTCAATGTAGCATGACATGATGCAACTTTAGCTACATCACATCCAAACTATGTCCTCATTGATTTTTGTTATGGAATCAAAGGTAGAACATAGGGTGAAAATGGAGGGTATTAAGGATGAGTTGGCAACTCTTCATCAACAACTATTGGAACTTCAACTTTCTATAATCTAGAACACTCAGGGTTCCTCTCTGGTTCACTCATTTTATTTAGTTGTGGGGTATCTACCATATTTGAATGGTGTTCCTTTTGATGAGTCTAATCAAGGAATTGTTGTTGACCCCTCTCCAATTTAGTTAGAATGCAGTTTAAGTGTATTAAGATATTTCGGGCATTTTAGAGAATAAGTTTTCTAAATTTGTACTAGATACAAATAGAGAATTTTGGTTGTTGAAAAACTATGCTTTGTAATTTTTATGTATAGTAGCATCTTCAAATATGGATTTTTCTATTAATTTAGATATTCTCAATTATGGTTAAAAAAATATAATTATTTACTCACAATAAAAGTAAAATAATATTTAAATATTATGAAAAACAAGTTCATATAAATAGTTATCAATTGTAAATTAGGTATTGATATCATTGTAATAATTGGATCTATCTCATACATATTAGCTATCTCATACATATTAATATATATATTAGTTGGAAGGAAAAAACAATTGAAAAGGTTTTTTCCATTAGTTATACTTTTTTATTTTTTTGGTCTTTCTCTTTGTTTTTTTTTATCTATTCAATATATTAATTAACATTAGCATATATTATTGTAATATTTAGTTAATATAATGTTAAGAAAATATTATATATGAGTGTTATATTATGTTAACTAAATTCATTAACATTAACATATATTATTGTAATATTTAGTTAATATAATGTTAAGATAATATTATATATGAGTGTTATATTATATTATATAGTTAACTAAATAATATTAACTATATAATATGATATATATCACTATTGATAATTACTATATATTGTAATAATTATTAATAAATATCTATATATTATAACTATTATAATATATATAGAAATATTATAATATTTTTTTTAAGTTAGGTTGTTTTTTATTACCTCTAAAATTTAATAATTACATCCATGATTTAGCGGGTTGTTGCTACTGGTTTGTCACTCGAGAAACAATAATAATAGCAAAATAGTTTCTTCTTTTACAGGTATGAACCATGTTTGATTATTCAAAACATATTTACATTACAAAATTGGGCTATCATCCTTAGATCATTTCTACTTCTATGTTATGTATGACTAGGAAATTCATAGTAATAGACATAACAAACATAACTAAAAATAGAGTACTCGTAAAGAAAAGTTAGAAGATCCTACATAAGCAAAGCTAGTTGTTGGGTGAGTCCACCTGGATGGGCTCTTGATCACCTACAGTAGTCTTGAATTATAGGAAGATGATATTGACATGATGTTTATCGAGGATATTGAAATTTTGATCCTGAATTTTGAGTTTCCTATGAATGCGCTCTAGTTGGGCCCGAATCCTCAGCTATGCTTCACCTTTCTCTTGTAATCCTTTACCCAAAATTGATTTTATATCCCAGTAAACATCAATTTCCCATAGGTACTTATTTTTCCAAGTACAAGTGCAACTCATATTCGACACCTAATCTACCATCTCCACCCATAGTTCCATATCTAGCATGTTCCTCCTTCACATTCGTGTTGCCACCTATGCTACAACAAATTTTTATTATACTTTGAGTATGGTGGTGGAAAAGAATCTACTTTTGGTCTCTTCTTCTATCACCTGCGCATGAGAGGTTGGAAATTATGATGAATGGCACTTTCCATGGCCCCTTCCAACACCTCAGCTAGCAGCAAAGCTACTATGCCCTTGACGTCCATGATCCATTGGATATAAACAACAAACAATTCAATCACCTTTTTCGACACAGTTAATGAAACCACCACCCCCAACCTTTGCTAGGCAATAGAGTTGACTCCACTCTTTTCTATTACTACCTTCATAAAGATTCATGAAATATAGGGAGGGGAGCTTTGAGGTAGACCAAGGATTGAAGTACCTAGAGTCTCCAAAGTTGTGCTTCTTCCTTAAAAACCACCCCACATAGAAATTGAACAATAACTTTGAACATCAATTACAAACAAAAACTTCAATACAACTGAGTAATTACTAGTTGTAGATTCAAATATCCATAGTAGGAAATAAAGAAGTTCAATAAATTTAACTAGTTGTTGTTCAACACTGCTTGGATACTTGCCTCACTTCCCTAGATTTAAATAAAAAAACTCTTAAGTATAGCATCTCGGTACCAAGAAAATCCCTGGGTTCATGCATTTAACCTCAGGTATCCTGCTCGCAACATTATGGCTCTTATAGTGGCGATGTGCCATTGTAACCAAGGCTCCATTGATTACAATGAGGTTATCACAACAAACATCATATCGTTCCTCTAACTCTCACCTAAACAATACAAAAATTGATCCAATATAATTACCACACTAGGTTATCATATGTGACAAGATTGTGGTCATAAAACTATAATACCACTCAACCTCTAATCAACGGTGGTTATCACCACTTTTCCAAGTTTCCCTCATCCCTCACACATATTCAATTCCCACCCAATGTGGGGGAAGTAAGGTTTACATCCAAAAATTCTTGGCAATTCGTTTAGAGGGGTGCATATCAAAGTCAACCCAGGGAAGATCAGAAACATGGCCTTCCATCGATATGCCCACATTAGCCAATTTTTTCACTAGTTTATTGCCTAATATCAAAACATGAGAAGGTGTGACCATTGAAATTTTAGATATAAATTCCTTAATGCACTCCAAGCCACCTCCTAATCTCCAATTTTTTGAAATTTTTTTTGGGTGTGATCCATTCTTAAGTTTTTAAACCCTATGGATTATAATTTTGGAATCCCCCTCAGTGTTGATTCCAGTGATTCCTTTATTGATGGTGAATTACACGCCGAACTTCAAGGAAAATAGATCGGTGGGATTGTTGTTATCGCTGCCAACCAATCCTATGTAGACATGCAAGGCCTCTCCTTATGAGTTGCAAATAACTCTTCCAATCCTAGGATGGTATGGGTTGCCCTTAAATTCCCATCAAAGTTCAGTTTTAAATAGTTCGATGGTGGCGGGGACCATTTCGTTGGACTATAATAAGTTAGGATGGGCATAGTTTTTTAAGGAAAAACCTAAGATGAGTGAATATTGAGCACACGTAAAATATCTTCTTCAACTGGGGATCCTTGAAAATTTTAGAGGGACTAGTTTCCAATGAGATTGGTTTCTTTAATGTTCATGATAATTCTATTCCAAGCATCCCCATTTGATTTCTCAATATCCCTAAAGATCATTGTGTTCCCTTCTTTCCATTTCTCCTACATGACAAAGCTTGGAAGGATTTTCTACACTTGATTGAAAATTTCATTTTGGAATCATTAATCCCCCTACTCATATATGGTGGAGATAGTGTTACCTCTTTACTAATTGGATTTATGAAAAAATTCCTAACCTTTGCCCCATAATTTATCTACGAATGAACATTTTTCCATTAGATGCTCCAAGGTTTCTTATTCCGTCTTGCATAATTGACAAGAGGAGGGCCCAATGAAACATCTTTTTTTTTAGCTTATCCCATGTAAGGGGATTTAAGTGACCCAATAACTAGATAAAATTTGTGACCTTTGTCTAATTCCTTAGTCCCCATATTTTCTTCCAAAGTTGGTCCTTAGGGAAGTACACATACCAATTACTAGATTGTAGTTTCCTTATGATTTTTAGCCCCATCTTATTTTATCAAGACCTTCTTGAAATTTAATCATCCACCCTTGGAGTTTTGAAACTAGTTCCTCCAAGTCTACATGCTTCCCAAGATAGTTCCATTGCTCTGAGAGTTTACATTTTCTCCATAAGCTAGGGTTCCCTATGTCTTGCCACTAATTTTCGACCTTAAACATGTTCCAATTCATTAACCATTTCTTTAATTCATGATAGTGATTGTTCATTGCCGGGTAGGATAGCTGATTCCATGAAACCTCCCAAAATATAGTAGTCTTCCCTTCTCTTATTACAAAAACCAGTGATTCTCGACTAAATCCTTATTATTCTAAGCATTGTTCCATATTTGTGATCCTTTCATATTCCCTTGGAGTATTATCATATTATTATTTTCCATGTATGTTGCATGTTTGACTAGACACAACATCCCCATGGTGTGTTGGGGAGTGTGAACCATTTCCACCATGTTTTAGCTGCCAAAATCCTCGCTAGTGTTTCAATCATGAAGACCCAAACCTCCCTTTATCTTAGGTATGAAAATTTTGGTCCATGCTACCAGAGCCCATTTTATCTCCCTTTTGGCTCCTTCCCATAAGGAGTGTTGCATGTTTAAAAAAAAAAATAGTATGATTTTAGGAGCAATTAAGGTTGAGAAAAGGAACAAGGGCATCACTTGTAGCATGGATTTCAGGAGGGTAAGTCTTTCTGGGAGGTTGAGTGATATCAAAGCCCAAATTCATGGCTAGGACTTCTTCCTATGAGACACCTCCTACAACCAAGCATTCAATATTTTTGATAGTTTTGTACTTTCAATAGAGCTTCCATCACTAAAATAGTAAGGTAAGGGTATCATCTAAGATGACGTTGATTGAAAACATATGACCCTTTGATTTCTCAAAATAGGAACGTGAGCAGCCATAATAGAGAGAGAGAATCAGTGAAGACCCCTATTTATGATATTAGCAAGATTAAAGCCTAAGTGATTTCTCCAAGGGTGGCATGCTAAGGTACTTGGAAGGAAGGGAACATTTTTGGATATGCAACATTCAAGAGATATGAGCTTGTATCGGTAGGGAAGTGTTGAAGAAGAAGATCTAAGATTTGTTAGCATTGATTTTCATTCATGAGGCTTCTTCGAAGCTTTCAAGGATTTTCTTGAAAGATTTTATCTCATTGGAAGAGGGGTTCCTCATAAGAAAGGCATCATTAGCAAATTATTGATGGGAAGCAGGGGAAGATTCATTATATAGTTAAATCCATTTGATATGATTTAATTTTATAGTCACTTTTATGGATATACTCATCCCTTCAACCATGAGAAGGAAGAGGAGGGAGGAAGGGGATCCCTTTGACAAATGGCCCTATTTGGGGAGAAATTACCTGAGAGAGAACCATTTACTAATATAGAAAAAAATGCCTTGGATACAAGAACTAGTACCCAGTGTATCCATTTTTCTCCAAAGCCATAAGCTACTAGCATGTGATACATATATTTCCAAATTAATTTATTAAAGCCTTTTGAAAGTTCTAGTTTTATAAACATACCTAGTTTTTTTTATGCCTCAAGGGAGTGAATAAGCTCATGAGAAATCAAGATACTATACATGATCTATTTTCCCTCTACATATCGGGTGCTCTTATGAGATTGTGGTGGGTAGGATGGGATTCAATCTATTGGCCACCACCTTAGAGATGCTTTTATAGATTAAATTACATAGTGATATAGGACGGGATGTAGAGGAAATCTCCCTTTATTGCATTTTGGGATCAGAGTGATCAAAATTGTGTCCAAGGCTGCTAGAACCAATGTTGATTGTTGCAAGTGCTCCACCACCTTCCAAATTTTATGCCCAATTATGTTCTAACAAGGTTGGAACAAATACTCTGTAAAATTGTTTTGGAATGAGTTTATACCTTTATGCATCTCTTTGATAGATCTCTCCACTTCCTGAATAGAAATTTCACTCATATGGAAGGCATTATATTCTGAAGTGATTATTCGGGGGATTATCTTAGTTATTTTGGAGATGGATAATCTTTTGTCCCTTATAGGTTATGATATAATATTGTGGTAGTATGATTTTAGTTCTTCTTCAGTGTCCTGGTGATTTTCCAGTCTATTTCCTTGAGGGTATCTTATACATGTAATGTGGTTGTGCTATCTATGTTGGATCAATGATTTTTGAAGAAGCTTGAGTTACAATCCCATTCTTTCATCCATTGTATTTGTGATTTCTATCTCCAAAGTATTCCCCCTTGATCTTGTATTTTGTCCCACGTCAAAGAAATTATATTTTCTTTGGTTTCTAGCCTATATGATTTTCCTTCTACCATAATTTTTATTTGATATTACTCCATCTCCTTTTGAAGCTACTTTTTCTTCATGGATTTAATCGAATTCCTTCATGTTCAAATCTTTGAGGCAATGTTTGACATGCTTGAGTTTTTTAGGGAAGTTGTACATAATGGATCCCTTAAATATGGGGGATCGACCCACCATTTTTATATATTGGCTAAGAATTTTGAGTGTCTGAAAAAAGGCTTCAACCAAAAGGGCCTCCTTAGAGGACTTCCCCCCATTCAAAAACTAGGCATGCAAGCCAATGATATAAGCCATTACTGGGAAGGATAGTTGCCTAAATTTCATTACCAAAAAACATCAGAGGTTTTGAAACTATATATCTATCCAACTAAGAATCTAGAGTGTTTCTACCCCCTCTTTTGTTTTTCCATGTTAAAATTCTATCATTGGTTTCCATGTCTATAATAGAAATATCACCGATGAAGTCATTGATTTTCTGGGAATCCTCATCTAGTCTTCGTATTCCACCTTTATTTTCTACCAATGAGATAATTATATTGAATTATTCCTTGATTATCCAACAAGTGTCTTTAATAATATTCCCTAATATTGTTAGGGAAATTATGAATCCTAGCTTTTCCATTTGGGTATGGGGATCACAATCATTTTTTATGTAACCAATATTGGCAACTATTAAATTTGAAATTTTGCGATCAATGTATGTCTTATTACAAAGAACCCCTAGATCCCACACAATTACAATCCCTCCGGAGGCCCCTTAAGCATCCACTACAAGAATATTACAACCCTTATAGATGGATTGCATCGACTTACTTAACTATTGATCGAGGCATTTTGTTTCTTTCAAGAGAATAAAATTTGGCTTTTATGAATGTATTTAATATGTGAGTAGTTTATGCTTTGTTTCCTTATTTATACCATTTACATTTAATGTTATGAATTCCATGGTGAACTATTGTTGAAAGTGGGAAAGGATTTCGTAACAAGTTTGATCCTTCCAAAATTAAGTAATTTTTATCCTAGTTATTGGATTAAATACCTATTGGTATTCATTTCTCTCTTATTTTCTTCTTTGCCTATTTTGGACATGTCCTTAGTGATTATATTATTTACACCAAAGTGGGGAGAATTTTGGTGTGATTTACCTTTTTCCTTTTGCAATTTTTTTTGTTGCAACTAGATGTAGGCTTGAGATATGAATTCCACCACGTTATCTCAGATTTTCTATGTGTCTAGGTTCTCACAAGATATCATGTGGGCTTGGATGTCTAACCCTTCCCATTTCATATCCTTTGCTTCCTCCTCGTATTTTGGATCCAAGTATTCTAAGGTCATTACCATATCTTCATTGATATTTTCATTTTATGTGTCGTTCTTAATGCCCTCTTACACTTGTGATTCTTAAACGTGGTTATCATTTTGAGGCTGCAGTTGTTCCTTCTATGTTGTATTTCCATGTTCTTCTAGTTGCCTACCCATTTGGTTCAATATCTCATATTTGTTATCAGATATGTTGGGTTATGAAGATCCAAACCCTGTTGTTCTCCTCGTCTATATTTTCCTTGACACCACTCTTTGGAACCCTTATGCATCTACTTTTGGCTAAGGTTTTTGGGGTCCTAGTGGTTGTTTTAACAAAAAATCCCTAAAAATTTGGTCATTCTCATGGAATTTCCTATAGCATAACGATACATATTTGTAATCTATCGATTTCTACCATGCATCATATTCATGACTTATGCAAATGTATCTAGGAAAAGGTATGGTGATGTCGATGTAGACACAAATGTCTCTGAATGATGTGTATAAACCCTTATTTGTAGCCTCTAAACACATTACAAATTTACTATGTTTGTTACCTATTCCATCCAATTTTTCTAGATATCAGTACTGTTGCTGCAGGGAGTACAAACAAATCCAAACTGGGGCTACCGAGAAGTATTTCTTGTCTAGGTTAAATTACTTCTTCCAAGTACATAGGTAAAGCCCTACTGAATTAAAAAAATACAGACCCCCTAGGAGGATCCTATTGTAATCCTCTAAATTATAAAAAATTGTTGTATAAAAACACTTTGAGCTCGAATTGAGCTCCATGTCCCCTCACTGTTGCTAGTGCCTCTTTATCCACCAATTTAGGGCTCTCTCCAAGGCCCAAGGCCAAAGAAAATTCTCAATCAATGTGTGATATTGCATGTACTGAATCCTACCACCTATTTTTTTTACATTTACCTCATAGATCAACATTGTGGTTTTCTTTAGGTTATATAAGATACTAGTCTTCGATGGAGGGGTGCATCACTTCTTTAAGCTTGGGTAGGATTTCTACCCTGCTTAACCGCAAATTTTTGTACCCTAGCTCACTCTTCTGCTAACTATCAGATCCATGAATGGTATTTTTGGACCCCAATGGGTTATTCCCATGAATATTTCTTGCTACAAATTCTTGGTAGGAGAGGTTCGTGCTCCCATCCCCTCCTACAAGGGCCATTGACTGTAACAGTTTGTGTCAAGCCCTAGGGTTTACTTCAGAGTGATATCCCAACCATTAATAAGTGGTAGCTTATAAAAAAATATTTAAATTCATAGATATATTATAATATTGGTTTATAATATATATATATATATATATATATATATAGTATAATATATCTATGAATTTAAATTATCGCGACATTATTCTCCAAAGGAGCTCACTTGGCAAACCCATGAAAATGTAAATTAAAGGTAAGTATAAAGGTCTCATTTTCAATTCCTTGGATGCTTACCTATGGCCACGTGTTGGGGGGTGACATGGTTCACCTAGAGGTTATAATGACAGCCATCAAAATCGACCATGTGTCACACAAGTACGAGATCGACATATATATATATATATATATATATATATATATATATATATAACTAATTATATGTTTATTTAATTGCAAACTAGTTAATTAGTAATATTATAATTAATATTATAATATATAGTGATTTTTTATATCTTAATATTAGTTTATTAAGATTATATATTAAATATATATATTAATATTTAATATCTAAGTCTTACTAATATATATATATATTTATTTATTTATTTATTTTTTGTTTTTACAAATTCGGTTTTGTGATATCTATTAAAAAAAAAAAGGAGTGAGCTCCCATTACATGAAGGGTTTAAAGAGAAGCAGACTTAAGGAGATAAGAGCAGGAGCGCAATCCTGGTTACCTAAACCCTTGTTTCCAAAATTTTCTGGATTTCCTACTACATTTTTGGCATATTTCTTTACAAACTAAAAAAGTAGGGAAACAAATTTACAAAACATAATGGAAAAGGATTAATATATGTCGAGTGGGGTTCCTTCATTGTATTCTGATATCTTCTAGTTATTGTTGACTAATTGTTCTTGTTGTGTTCCTTGTTTACTACCTTGGTAGTTAGAGTTTTCCCCCTCTTGATTCATGGTGATGCTCTTAAGATAGCTAAAAATCTCTTCTAGATGAGAGCATTTGTTTTTTAAGGCAGCTATTTCTTCCTTATGTCCCTCAAGCTGCCTCTTCAAGGCCAAATTCTCTGATTTTACCTGAAACTTCAAGTCTTTTGTTGTCTCTCTTACTTTTTCAATAATGAATTTATTTTTTCTGCACATGCCGCATCTCTGGTTTTGTGAGGATATTTCTATTGGATTCAGATCCATTGTTGCTTGTTGAGGAGACTTATGGTAGATCTGCTAATGGTGAGAGGCAAGGTAATCATTCCTTTGTGTGTTGGAGACAAAGAGAGTTGATTTCTCTTCCAAGTGCACTATGTTGATTAGGAGAAGGACTGATCCAAGACTGCCAAGTTGCGTTGATGATTGGAGGAGCTCGCACTTCTTTGAGGAGAACAACTCTAAAATCAATAGTCACAAGGATGACATAGAGGGATTCTTTGGAGAGAGATCTGCAGAGATGCACAGAGGATGAGCTTGTGTAGCTTAGAAAAGAGAGTGAGTAGGAAGTAAAAAACAAATACATCACATAGAAAAAAGATTGATGGATGCAAAAGGGACTTGTTGCGTGTTGCAATGCTCGGGTCGAAGGAGTTGCGCGAATCAGAGCGCACCTACTAAGAGATGAGAGTGCGATGGGAGGATAGAGAGTTGAGAGCAAAAGGGACGAAAAGGGTTGGGTTCGAAGGAGGAAGGTAGGGATAGACAGCAGGGAGAAAAAAGTGTGATTGTGCTTGACATGGATGACAACGATCATGCTTTATAGGGAGAGGGAGAGAGATCGAGCTTGATAATGAAGAACATGCATGAAAATACAAAAAACCAAAAAATCAAAGTGGACAGAGGTGAGGGGAGAGGGATCGAGCCTGATAGAGAGGAAAAAGCCATGGTTGTTGCTATTAAATGGAGAGGAGATGAATGAGATGGGTGGGACTGATTCACCGATTCGACATGGCCTCTCAAGCTTAAGAATTGTGCTTCAAGGAGATCCATAATTATACCAAATATTTGAAGGATCATTGTTCAAATTGGATTCCTTGTTAAATTTTTTTGTCAAAATCCTCACAATTTTCTGATGTGACTATGGCAAGGGAGGGAAGTTGGCCTGGCTAAGGTATTGGGGTGAAAGCTACATCATTTTGTATTCTTGTTTCTCCTTCGGGTTGAGCTACTGCTAGGTTGGCCTAGTGATATGCATTGATGTTATTATCCCACAATATGTGTTTGAAGGTCACATTGCCCAAATATATCAGATTTTGCCTTATTCTGTTGACTATTTGGCCCATTTCTGCATTTGGAGGAGTTCTTAAGCTGATAATGGCTTGAATAATTATAGCTGAGTCTCCCATGATTATTGGATTTAGAATTTTCCTTTTTTTTTAGGATCATGGTGCCCATCAATAAACCGTATGCCTCGACCCTATTATTTGAGGTTTTTCCTAATCCCCATTCAAAGCTTACGGGATTGGTTCCACCCAAATCTAGGAGAATGTCCCCTGCTCCAGCTCTGCCTGGATTGTTTTTTGATGCACCGTCAAAGAGGAGGCAGTGTTTGTTCAGGTTTTTCACCCACATAATGAAATCATCATTTTCTAATCCTAGTTTCCAATTTTGGATGGGTGTTTTTATTCTGGGACTGCTTGTCCAGTTGCTTCTTCATGTTGCTCCTCTCTTCCTGCTTTAGTTGGTTGTTACATTAGGGGAATTTTGAGGTCTAAAATGGGCCTCCTAAGGAAATTATAAAATAATAGTAGAAAAAATAAAATAATATTTGATGACATCATCAAATTTTAGAGGGAAGAAAGAAAAAACTACTTTTTCAACTCATATTTTCAACTTATCTCCCAAATTTTTTACTCAAATTTCGAGCGGGAGTACTCGTTGGATGAAATTTTTAATTCCTCATCCAAGGAGTACCCATGTTGCACACTTTTGATGGGTCGATTTCCAATGGGTTGCAAGCAGGTTCCAACATTCTCTCGCAAAAGGACAATCAAGGAAAAGATGTTGGATGCTTTCTTCATCATTCAGGCACATGGGGCACCTTGAGGGCCCTGAGAAGACTTTAATTTTGAGGTTGTATGTTGTAAGTACTTTGCCTTTTAAGAGAGTCCAGATAAATATTTTAACTTTGGGCATACTTTCAGCTTTCCATATTGATTTCCATGGTGCCCAATCTTGATTATTTTGTTGTGCTTGTATAGTCATATACCCTGATTTGACCGAGTAATCTCATCCACTCAGATCCCAAATGAAGGTGTCTTGAGCCTCCAGATTAGTTAGCGTTGATCCCTTAAGTCAAATGACTAATGAATCCCATAATTTTTTAAAGTTGTGTGGAAAATTGGGGATGTCCCAATCAACACAATTAATGTTCTTCCAACAAGAGATAGAGTGCAAGGTGATCAGCCCCTTTGCGCTCATCCACCTTTTTAATTCATGGAGATATGTATATGAGGAAATTGGATAATTCCTCACTATTTGGTCTTCCCATAAAAGAACACTTATTCCATTTCTAGGGATCTTAGAGGCATGATTTATGATGATGTGGAGGAATTTTTTAACAAGCTTCTAGACTTGAGAGCATGGTCTGATTGGAACATTTCCTTCTAGTAGAAGAGTTCGATGTTGATTCATATATTTTGAGTCGATAACTTGTTTCCACCAATAGTCTTCCCCAGTGATAATTCTCCAAACAATTTTTTCCCCAAGGGTTGCATTCATAATTCCAGGTAACCTAATAGATAGGCCACCCTTTTCATAGGGAAGTGTTACCTGATCCCATTTTACCGAACTGAACTTTTCGGTTTTAGTCTTTCCGCCTTGCCACAAAAATCCTCTTATTATTATCTCTATTTGTTTGTGGGTGTTGACCGGAACCAATATTGTTGCATATTGGTAAATTGGCAGTGCAGAAAACATGGCTTTGATCAGAATCACTTTGCCTACGAAATTTATCCATTGCATTCCCCAACTTTGAATTTTTGTCCTCATTTTTTCAATTTGGGTATTCCATAGTTCTGTCTTCAGATTTTATTTTGATATAGGGAGTCCTAGATAATGGAAATGGATCCAATTTTCTTGTGTTGGAATCTCTAAAATCTGAGATATTCTTTGTAGGGTGTGTGGGGGAACGTTCCAACCATAGATTCTACATTTTGCATTATTTAGTATCCCTCCTAAGACCTCCATGAATTTATCCAACACTTTTTTAAACCTTCTGGTGATAATGCATCATGCCCCTCTCATCAACAATGTGTCGTCATCGAACAAGGAGTGATTGATGCTTTTAACACCTTGGGAGATGTGGAGGCCATATAGAGATATTTCTCTCCTGCTCTTCTCCAACGATTGACTTAAAGAATCTGCCATTATTATATATTGAAATGGTGATAAGGGATAGCCTTGCCTCAGCCCTCGAGAGCTCTGAAAAATTCACTTGGCCTTCCATTTATCAAAGGGTATATCCAAGGTCCCACAATGCATGCTTTGATGACTTCAATGATCTCATTTGAGAAACCAAATTTCTTGACGACAGTAGTTAGGAAGGTTAAACTTACTCGATAAAATGCATTCTCCATGTGCAGATTTATGATGATTCCTTGATATTTCTTAACATGCTTGAGTGAAAAGCTTCTTGGACAATCAACACAGTTTCAAGGATCTGTCTATTTGGCACAAAACTGCCTTGGTTTTCCAATACGATATTAGGAAGAAGTTTCTTTATTTGATTGGCTATGATCTTTGTGATTATTTCATAAGAAGAGTTTCACAATGAAATAATTCGGAATCGAATGAAGGAGGAAGTTCTTGCATCTTTTGGAATTAGAGACAAGGAGGATGAGTTAGTGAAACCACCCAGCTTTTTTTTCTTGAAAACATTCCTTATAATTATAGTTAGGTACTTTTTGATTATATATCGGTTTTTTCTGTAGAAAGAAATTGAAAAACCATCAGGACCCAGTTCCTTGTTCGAATGAAGACCCCAAATAGAATTTTCGATTTCATCTTGTTCAACTTCTTGCATGAGCTCCATATTTTGATCGGTGCTTATCTTATTGGGGACATGTTGTAGAAAGGTCTCATAATCTAAAATTTATCCACTTGTTGTTAGGATATTTTTAAAATGTTCATGTGCTTTTTCTTTTAAATCATTTGGGCCTCTTATCTCCCTTCCCTCAATCTGAATATTTTTAATTTGATTAATAGTCCTTCTAATTTTCATTGAGTTGTGAAAAAAGGATGGGTTCTTGTCCTTTGATTTTAACCATAGAATTCGAGATTTTAATCTCCACACCTCGTCTTTTGTTCTATTTTATCTATAGATTTCCCAATAGAGAGCCTTTTCCTTTAGTTGGATTTCTTTGGTTTCTTCCTTAGTTTCCTTTGTCTCTTGAAGTGCCTCTATTTTTTTATTAACTCAACCTTCCTTTTTCTGTGTTTTTTTGTCATTTTCCTTGGCCCAAAATTTCAATTCCTTTCTCAAGTTTTTTAATTTTGTCTCCCACACAAAATAAGGAGAGTCGAAGACTCTTTGAGACCATACTTCTGCAATTAATTTTTGTAGATCCTCATTTATGTTCCATGTTGGGCAATATATAAAAGGAATGGGACCTTAGTTTCCAAAATTCCCAAGAGATATAACCACTGCCTTGTGATCACATGTTGTTGTATGAATAATCCTTGACACTGTTGAGTTGTATTTGGATAAAACGTTGTCCTGAACGAGAATGTGGTCTAGTATTTCCTTTATGTTGTTACTGCATATTCTCTTGTTACTCCATGTGTACTTGTCTCTATTGGGAGGGATGTCAAGAAGCTTATATGTTTCCATTATATTTTCTATTGCATCCCTTGATGGGTTTGCGTGGTACACTCTTTGAATTTCTCATCCACATTTATAACTAGATTGAGGTCACCTCCCAATATTTTTTTTTAAACACGTGGTGAATCGGCATATCCTTGGATTGTTCTAGGAGAGGTCAAGGATCAACCCTTGTGGCTTCCATATAACACTAGAGTATTCCAGCAACCTGAAAGCTATAAATACTATATCTTATGATTTAGCAAGAGCCGAGACTCTAACACCAAATGGGAGTCTACTCCTTGAGATGAGATCATAGCAGGCCATATACTCCGTGAGATTTGAACTTTGGTCTCATTGGTTTCACTAATTATACTTTACCGCCAAACCTTCCATTTATGTTTTGTGAATTATTTAGGGTCTCTTTAGCAGTGTTCCAGCATTGTTCTTTCTCCCTATAATGTTTTGGTGTGTATATGTCGACCACAGAGTATTGCTCATTGGTTGCTATATCTTTTAAGTACATTTTGATCCAGTGCTTCTCTTTTTTTTGCTGAAGTAGCTCCTATTTTCCTTATCTCCATGGAGTAAATATACCCCCTGATGCCCCTAGAGCTTGTTCAGTTGTTCCTTTACAATTTTTTAATTATTTTCATCATAATTTCATATCCTTGGGCATTGGTTTTGGTCTCGTGTAGCATTAGTATGTATAGGATTTCCATTGCTAATATATCTTTGGTTCAATTGATTTTCGTTGATGTCCCAAAACAACGGCATTTCTAAGAGACCACAATCATTATTTATTTTTATTGCAAGCTGAGGGACCTTTCCCTTGATGTTGATGTTGGTTTTTCCCCTTATTTCCTAAGCTTTTCCCAAAAAAGGAGTCCATGGTGTTGGAAATACTGAGAGGGGGGGTGAATGAGTATTCCTTTCAATTAGAGCATTAGTTAATCTTAAATTATTATCAATGTTTGTACAATGATAGAAGTAAACAAAAGGAACACAAATGCACACAGTTTTTAAGGTGGAAACCCTCTCTGGGACAAAAACCACCTGAATTATTTTCTAATAATTCTTAAATATTCAACTCCAATTGAAAATAAAGCTCCAACTTCCTAAAATCTAGAAAATCATTCTTCTCCAGCTCCCACTGGATGGACGCTCCAACGCCTGAGATTCTTCAGTAGTCAACTGAACGGATGCCCCAACACCCAATGAACTACAACTCACCCTAGTGCCACCCTACCACCCTAGAGTTTTCACAGGCTCAAACCTATTGGTGACTTCATGCACCAGCCTAGCACCACCCTACCACCCTATAGAAGAATAAAACAATAATGGACTCTCGTACCAGGGAAAATGGTCCACTTACAATGATATAGAATGATGTAGAAGAAGAAGACACACTAGACCATAACCCCAACTATGAAACAACCACATAATGATGATCCTAGATCTCCCGACACCGTCTCTACAACTCTTGGAAAATAGACACTTCCACAATTTTTACAATGATGCATTTACAATGACTTAGTGCAATGATACCTTTACAATGACTGTATGTAGTGCTTCCCACTTGAAGACTTCATGTGTTAAAATTCTTGCTGCTATTATACAACTTGATTTCTTCTCTTGTCATGCTACCCTCTGTTGCACCTTACTTTGCTTTGCTTCCCTAGAAAGGCTGGTCCTTTGCAGCCTTTAACAACACATGACCTAGCTTTTTCTTGCCTTCTAGGATCTCGATATTGAATATGGTGTATCTATGTTATTTCAGCTCCCTAATATGTGATTTTGGGTTTTGTAGTAGTACTCCGAGTCTTATTTCCAATGCCATAGGTTTGATCCAATTTGGATTCTTCAAGGTAGAGTTATGCCCAATCTCTCACAATGACCTAATTATGGAATTTTTCAGTAGGGAAAACTTTTACAGCATTCCACGTGTAACTGTTTCTTCATTCAGCTCTAAAATTGATACAACGAAAACTACATTTCATGCACTATCTATCACTTTTTACAGAATTCCAATATGATACTCAGAGAGAGAGTTATGACGATTTTCCGAAGGTCACTTCTTTGAGATGAAGTTCAGGAGCCTGCAAAAGCACTGATTTCCACAGATCATATCTCCAAAAATTTTATGCACCCTGATCTAAAAATTTTACAGGAGCTTCCTCGAGATTTTGGATTTGCCGCATAAAAATTTCAGCTTCTGAAACTTCGTAGAAAAAACTTTAGAGCACAAATTCCATGATGACTTGTTTCAGGTAGCGAAATCCTTACAAAAGGAGGATATGAGGATCACAATTTATATAAATGCTTAGGTTGAGAGGGGCTTCAACAAGTGAACGTAGGAGGTATTTTAGGAGCTTAAAAAATTATTAATTATTGAATTTTCAATGACCCATGCCACAACCCCATGGGGTTTTAGCCCACTGACTAGGGTTACAAACTTCAAACATGAATATCTCTCAAACCATGAAGAATTACGTGGCGTACCATATATCAACGGAAACATCTCGACAAGTAGAAACCATAAAAATAATTCTTGACCCATAATATAGTAATTTTGTGGGTCAAAATTCCCATGCAATATTGGGGTAGCCCCTGGTGCTGCTTGGGTTGACATTAATGACAACCGCTGATTAACAATCTCCCCCTTCGGCGTTGATGGCAACACAAGTACTCCCCCTGCGATCATGACACCTCTTCCTACAACTTTCTCTCCCCCTTTTACATCAATGGCAAAGGGTAACTCCCCCTGACACACAACCATCCTGCGGACCTGTACACACTTCCATTTCCCCTGATACACAACCATCCTGCGGACCTGTACACACTTCCATTTCCCCTGATACACAACCATCCTGCGGACCTGTACACACTTCCACTCCCCCTTTATATTTTGAATAAGGAAAATCTAATGAGAACTTGGGAGAATCCCAAGCTTCTAGCGAAGATATTCAAATGCTTCACAAGGTAAATTTTTAGTGAAGATATCAACGATTTTTTCTTTTATACCAACATACTCAAGTTTAATATTCTTTTTAGCAACTTTTCCTCTAACAAAATGATATTTGATCAGAATGTGTTTTGTTTTTGAATGCATGGCAGGATTCTTGTAGATGCTGATGGCACTGGTGTTGTCACGGAATATGGGAATAAGCTAACTGAATTGTACTTGAAGATCTTGCGAAGTTTGTTTCATCCAAAGGACTTGAGTACAACATGCTGCCGCCGAAATGTATTATGCTTCCGTTGTAGATAATGAGATTGAGGTTTGCTTTTTGCTCAACCATGATATGAGACAACCAGCTAGATAGAATGTTGCTCCACTAGTACTCTTACAATCATCAACGCTTCCTGCCCAATCTGCATCTGTAAAGGCTTGAATAATGAGATTGTTACCCTTGGGATACCACAAGCCATATTCTTTTGTGCCCTTTAGATATCAAATAATTCTTTTGACAACAATAATATGTGATTATTTTGGTGTTGCTTGGAATCTTGCTACTTTTCCAACTGCTTGCATAACATTTGGTCGGGAGGCTGTTACATATAGAAGACTACCAATCATAGATTTGTAAAACCTCTTATCCACATCCTTCGATGAGTCGTCTATGCTCAATTTGCAACCTGTTACCATCGGAGTAAGGACGGGTTTGCAATCTTCCATTCTTAATTTCTTGAGCATTTCCTTGATGTACTTGGCTTGACATATAAATATTCCTTTCTCTTGTTAAGATATTTGAAGCCCTAAGAAGTATGTTATCTCACCAAGTAAAGACATATTGAACTCACTTTTAATATTTGTAGAAAAGTTCTTACTTAGTTGATCATCATTGCTACCAAATATTATATCATCCACATATACCTCAATGATTGTTAAATGATATTTATCTATTTGTACATAAATATTGCTATCAACAGTACCTTTCTTGAATCCTTGTTGGCATAGATATCCATCAAGACAAGCATACCATGCTCTCGAAGCCTGCTTGAGACCATATAGAGCATTCTTTAACCTGCAAACATAGTCTTCTTTTTCTGATAGTAGAAAACCTTCAGGTTGTTCGATGTAAACTTCTTCTTCTAATTCGCCATTAAAAAATGTTGACTTAACATCCATTTGGTAGACTTTGATTTTTCTTGAACATGCATAGGCGAGAAACATTCGGATGGCTTCCATTCTGGAAACTGGTGCAAATGTTTCGTCGAAATCAATTCCTTCCACTTGTGCATAGCCTTTGCAAACCAATCTTGCTTTGTTTCTGGTAGCATGTCCATCTTCATTCAATTTGTTCCTGAACACCCATTTAGTCCCAATGACATTTTTATCTTTTGGTCGTGGAACTAATTCCCATGTGTTATTCTTCTCAATTTGATCCAATTCTTCATTCATAGCTGCTACCCAATTTTCATTATGGCTGGCTTCCTCAAAACTACTAGGCTCAAAGTTTTCTAGAAAAGCAATGTGAGCTTGTTGTGATAAACGAAGTTGTCGACCTTCATTTATGTCACCAATGATTTTATTTTATGGATGGTTCTTTTGAATCCATTCTTTTGTTCTCTTTGGAGGATCTTGTTGTTATTGTTCTGGTATATCTTGATGATCATTATCTCAAGTTTCAAATATTCTAGATCCTCATCATTATTCGTTAGAACACCATCTTCGTATTAAGGTATGACCAAATTTTCCACATCAATAACAATAGCCATGAAAAATAAGTTGGTACCTGGATGGAAATATTCGTCGAGGAATTGTCTTCCAAGGATGTTCGTGCGAATCTTGTCCAATGAAGTCTACATGCATGTCAGATCTCATAGTTTCATTGTATTTTGTTGTAGAAGGTCCTGCTTCTTCTTCTTTTAACCAAGGCTAGTTATGTCGTTGTAAGATCGTTGATTGTTGATAAGTTCTTCCAATGCCCTTGAGTTGTTGGCATAGTTTTGGACAATTTTTCCCTTCTTCACTTCCTTACACAATGAGAGTACTTCGGCTTCTAATGCTTCCCTTTCTTGGTTGCTTTCTTCCAACTTCTTTTGAAGTGACTCTTCAATAAATTTGTGTTCTTCAACTTCAATTTTGAGACCTTGAACTTGTTCTTCGAGAGTATTGGAATGGATATTCTTGGCCTTGAGCTCTTTTATAAGCCTGATTTCCTCCTTAGAAAATTATTCTATGGTCAAACCTTCATCTTCGTTGTTTGATACCTCTTGTTTATTGTGCTTGGCCATAAATAATACTCTCTCATTGGCTTCTTCTTTGCTGTCACTGTCTTCATCGGATAATGAGCTATCTTCTTTAGAGAAAAAGTTCCTTTTGGATCCTTTCTTTTTTTCTTGCTTGTTGAATTTATTAAAGCCTTTCTTTCCTTTTGAGTTGCCATCACTCCTATTCGAACATTTTGCTAAGAAATGCCCAACCTCACCACAACTGAAACATATCAATGGAAGTTTACCTTTGAATTTTCCCTTACCAATTTTTAGTTTTCTAGTAAAGTAAGCATATTCTTCATCTGAAAGACCTTCTTCATCATCTCCCTTTTCTTCACACTTTTAGGTGCATGTATTTTCAATTGAAGGTTGTTTGCCCTTATTTGTTTTCTTAGATGCAATAAACGTAGTTTCTAGATGCGAAATACCCTCTTCTTCATCAAGTCTCATTTGATATGCTATGAGAACTCCATGTAATTCCTCTTTGCTGAGTTTGTCCAGATTTGCACTGTCTTCTAAGAGCGATACCTTTGGGTTGAATCTCCCTAGTAACGTTCTAAGAATCTTTCGTATAATAGTCTTCTCATCAACTGGCTCTCCCAATCCTTCTAGAGTATTGGTTACATCATCAATGTATTGGAAGTATGCAGCAATGTTGCCATCTTCTTTCATTCTAAGTTGCTCAAATTTTTCTCTATAGATTTGAAGCTTTGCTTCTTTGACATTTGAGTCACCTGCGTATATATTCTCAAGCTTGTCCCATACATTTTTTGCGGTTTTACAACCCAACACCTTATGATAAGAAGATTCAATAAGTCCATTGATAATAATATTCTTTGCTTTTGCATCATTTACTAAATTCTTCTTACCTTGTTCATCTGCGGTTGATGTAAATCCATTTTAAACAATTTCCCATACTTTGTAACCTTGCGCCAAGAGATAGACCTCCATTCTTCCTTTCCAGAGTGCATAATTATTTTCATTGAACAAAGGTACATCATTCTTGGTATGCTCCGTGACCTCCTTCCAGCTATTAAACTGCTATTGAAGGAACCAAGCTCTGAAACCAATTGTTGGAAATACTAAGAGGGGGGGTGAATCAGTATTCCTTTCAATTAGAGCATTATTTAATCTTTAATTATTATCAGTGTTCATATAATGATAGCAGTAAACAAAAGGAACACAAATGCACACATTATTTAGGGTGGAAACCCTCTCTGGGACAAAAACCGCCTGAATGTTTTTCTAATAATTCTTTAATACTCAACTCCAATTGAAAATAAAGCTCCAACTTCTTAGAATCTAGAAAATCATTCTTCCCCAGCTCCCATTGGATGGACGCTCCATCGCTCGAGATTCTTCAGTAGTCAACTGAACGGATGCCCCAACACCCAATGAGCTACAACTCACCATAGCGCCACCCTACCAACCTAAATTTTTCGTAGGATTGAACCCATTGATGACTTCATGCACCAGCCTAGCACCAGCCTACCACCCTATAGAATAATAAAACAAGAATGGACTCTCGTACCAGGGAAAATGGTCCACTTTACAATGATATAGAATGATGTAGAATAAGAAGACACACTAGACCATAAATCCAACTATGACACAACCACCTAATGATGATCTTAGACCTCCCAACACCACCTCTACAACTTTTGGAAGATAGACACTTCTACAATTTTTACAATGATGCATTTACAATGACTTAGTACAATGATACCTTTACAATGATTGTATGCAGTGCTGCCCACTTGAAGACTTCATGTGTTGAACTTCTTATTGCCGTTCTACACCTTGATTTCTTCTCTTGTCATTCTACCCTCTTTTGCACCTTGCTTTTCTTCGCTGCCCTAGAAATTCTGGTCCTTTGCATCCCTTAACAACACATGATCTAGATTTTTCTTTCCTTCTAGGATCTCAATATTGAATCTGGTGTATCTCTGTTATTTCATCTCCCCAATATGTGATTTTTGGTTCTGTAGTAGTACTATGAGTCTTATTTCCAATTCCATAGGTCTTATCCATTTTGGATTCTTCAAGTGAGAGTTAAGCTCAATCTCTCACAATGACCTAATTATGGACTATTTCACTAGGGAAAACTTGTATGGAATGCCACGTGTCATTGTTTATTCATTCGGCTCTGAAATTGATACAGAAAAAACCAAAGTTTGTGCACTATCTACCACTGTTTACAGAATTCCAATCCGATACTCAAAGAGAGAGTTATGAAAATTTTCCCAAGGTCACTTTTTTGAGATGAAGTTCAGGAGCCTGCAAAAACACTGATTTCCACAGATCATGTCTCAAAAAATATTGCGCAGCTTGATCTAAAATTTTTACAGGAGCTTCCTTAGGATTTCAACTTTGCCTCATAAAAAATTTATCTTATGAACCTTCGTAGAAAAACCATTAGAGCGCAAATTCAACAATGACCTGTTTCAGGTAGCGAAATCCTTACAAAAGGAGGATATGAGGATCACAATTTATATAAATGCTTAGGTTGAGAGGGGCTTCAACAATTGAACGTGGGAGGGATTTTAGGAGCTTAAAAAATTATTAATCATTGACTTTTCAATGACCCATGCCACAACCCCATGGGGTTTTAGCCCATTAACTGGGGTTACAAACTTCAAACATGAATATCTCTCAAACCGTGAAGAATTACGTGGTGTGCCATATATCAATGGAAACATCTCGACAAGTAGAAACCATCAAAAGCATTCTTGACCCAGAATATAGAAATTTTGTAGGTAAAAATTCCCATGAAATATTGGGGTAGCCCCTGGTGCTGCTTGGGTTGACATCAATTACAACCGTTGATCAACACATGGGTTGTTGGGTGCCTATTTCCATTTCTTTTGTTGTCGCTTCATAACTCAAATCTTTGCTTGACTTTCTTTCTTTATTTTTTTATCTTCTAGGGAGAGTAAAGAGTATTTTTATTGGTTCCTTGTCAAGATTCGGTCAACTGAGGGGGGAGGGGGGCTAAGAGGGATATTGGTGGAGGATGGAGTGAGGAGAGGAGGGAGGGAGTGGTGTGGGGAGGGGGGTAGGGAAGAGGTAAGAATGGGAAGGTCTTTAAAAGGACCAAAAGGGTTGGGATTAGGGAGAGTGGGGAAAGTAAGAGGAGGATGCGAGGAGGGAAGAGGGATATATTAAGAGGGATCCAAAGGTTGGTTAGAGGAGGAGGGGGCGGTTTTTTTACTGCTTTTTTCTTTTTTACTTGTTCCCATTTAGGTTCTAGAGCTTCTACATCTTCATTTTCTTGTTTTTTCAGGCACCTATTTTCAAAATGAACATATTCATGACGTACCTTGCATTTAAATGGTATTTTCTCGTCTTCCAGCTATTGTATTTATGTCCATTTTTCTACTTTGATATTCACTGCCTTCGGTAAGCCTTTCCCTAGGTCGACTTTGACGCATATCCTCGCACAAGTGTGCATGTTCTCCTTTGGCTCGCATCTATCAATATATTTTCCCATTTCATTTTTATTTCCTTGAATGATTCATCACCCCAACAATGGAGGGGGAGGTGAGGAAGTTTGACCCATACAGGGACGAAGCTTGGCATGTCCAGTTCAGGGTCGAAGTCTGGTGTCTACCTATTTAGGTAGAGACCTCACATGTCCAAGAAATATGGGCCATCTCTAAATATTAGGTCCATGTCTTCCCTTGTTTCAAAATGGAAGGTATAATACCCTCTTCCACAGAATTTGATAGACATTTTCTCGTTTATTAAGGAGGATCGGTTCCTCTCAACCCACTTCTGAACTGAGGGAGGAGATGGCCAGAGGCCTGTGAACTGGCCAACCAAGCCACGTTAATAAAGGGATAGCACTGCTCTGTGAGGGAGGGAAGGAGGAAGGATGATATCTGTAATGTCATCTATTTTCTTCACAAAATTTGATATGAAGGGTCTGGTTCTTAGGGGGGCATGGAGGAAATCAGATATGTGAAAGCATCTATGTTTTCATCGTGAGCAAGGGTCGAAGATTCAAGAGGAGGATCCCTGTCCGTCGAAGGGTCTAGTGGTTCCATTGAAGGCAACATGAGGCCTCACCAGTCAGGCTGAAGGAGTAAGAGTTGAGGGTCACAAGCCCTTAGGGTGCATGCAGTTGGAGTTTCAAATTGCCTCAGAGCAGTTTTCCGTGCACCCAGTTTTTTCATAGTAGTTGGAAACCAATTCTTACTAGTATATTATGATTTATTATAATTATATATTAAAAATATAATTTAATTATGTTTAATTGTGGTAAATTTCCTTGTGAAAGACCAAATGTTTTCGTTTTTTTTTTGTTTCAAAAATGAGTTAAATGCAAAAAATCAACAAAAATTGGAGACTTGTTGCCTTTAAAAAATTTCTAATCCACCCTTATAGAGTCATAAATTTAGAAAGCTAGTAAACCCAACAAAAGATTAAAAAAAAAATGGAGTCTTGTATTTTCACAATAACACTTTAAATATATCCACCAATAACATAATTGATAAATGAAATTTAATAATTCAAAAGAATAAATAATACAATTTGCTAATGTAAAATAATATAATAAATGAAAAGCAAGCAACATTGCCATGATCTAGGGTTTGAAGGTTTCTGCGCAGGCTGCCCCTAGAATACCTTTCTCCTCACCCTTGAGGACACGACCATACTCCTGGAGAGCCCTAGGCTCACCCATGATAGAAAGCAGCAGGGGGACAGTAGTTGCCCCCACCTCAGGAATGCCTCCCACAGGAGCAACGGAACGGGTTGACAACGATCGTAAGCAGCACTCTGGCCCGCTTCATGACACAACATGGGAAACTCCCACAGTGAAACCAACCTTTTAAATAGAAGCAGAAGTGGCAAACATCGCTTCATCCACCTTCATGCCCAAAGCCACTACAAGAACCAAGATCGAGCTGCCTGCGCATCGAATCAATGAAAGAATCCAATTCATGAAGGACCATGCACTGATTGGCAAGTTCACGGGTTTTTGGCCCATAGAAAAAGCACTCTTAGGATGGATCACCTCCAAATGGAATCCGAAGGGTCACATCAACCTTGAGTTGTGCGCTAAATGTTTCTTCAATGTGATTTTCACCTACATTGAAGACATAAATCAGATTATGGATGGAGGGCCATACTTCTTCAACTCGACGGGTTTATACCTGCACAACTAGGTAGAATGCTTACATCCAGAAAAGCAAGATCTTACATGGGCTCCAATCTGGATCCGACTCCCCAAGGAATACTAGGATGAGTTGACTCTAAGGGACATAGGCAATGCCCTAGGAGGATACATCAAAATCACGGAGGAAATAAAGATTAACCAACATGCAGCATATGCACGAATCTGCGTCTACATGAACATCGCAGAGTCTCTCCCTGGTGAGGTAAGTCTGTTGCATGAAAATTATGAATAGATTCAAATTGTATATTATGAACATGTACCCTTCAGATGACGGGGGTGTCACAAACATGGGCATCGATTCAGAGATTGCCCCCTAAATCAAAAGGTGGCAGCTAAAAATGAATCAAATGATCAAGCCACTGAAGGGTTTACGAAAGTATTAAGCAAGAAAAGGCATAACAGGAGGCCAAACTCCAATCAGAATAAAAAATCCCTAGCTAGCTCAGCTGAGTGAAAATGAGAATGAACCTCCCAAGGATACGGGGAGATCTTCGCAAAAGAAACCACAGATCTCAAAGACTCAAAAAACCAAGATCCAAACGGAATCCCTTCTGATACCCCAATCCCCACTACATGTAGGGGACAAATTTGCAAAGAAGGGAAAATTTTTGGCACTGAACCCAATCCCAAAAGCCATGGAGGAAGAACCGAAGATCATTGACTTTGGGGACCTGGATATCGTAGAGTTAGAAGATGCATGCAACAAGAAATACTCTCTCAATACCCCAACAGCAGATCTAGAAGTTGGAATAAATACTCACTCAATCAAAATATATCGCCTCCCTTGGCATTCATTCCCGCAAATGAGGAAGAAAATAAAATCTGCAGAGAACAGTAGAAATGGGCAAAGAGATGGTAGAATCTGGGAGATTCCCTAAGCTAAGCTGATTCTATTCCATCATCCCCAACCCCCCTTAATGAAGATCATCTCATGGAATATTAGAGGGCCCAATAGCCCCACAAAGCACAGGATCATCAAGAAAATAATTACTGAGGAACACCCTGCAATTTTCTACATGCAAGAAACCAAATGTTTCAGCTCTACTCTGGAAACAATCTTCAAAAGGATATGGAAAGGTTGCAAAACACTAGCGGTGGATGTTAATGGAGCTTCAAGCGGATTGGAAATCATATGGAACCCACACATCATCACCCTAAATAATTTCCATGCAAATAGACACTTCATTCAAGCTAACATTCACTTGATTGGAACTACCATCCATGGATTTCTCATGAATTTCTACTTCCCCCAGACTCTCCAGTAAAAAAATGAGCTTCTGGACAACATTGTCGATCTCAAAAACCAGCGAACTCTACCTCTATGGCTGCTTGGAGGAGACTTCAATATGATAACCAATCTACAAGAAAAATAAGTAGGAAGGCCTCATCTGGACATGGACAACATTGGGTTCAAGAACTTCATCTAAGACAATCACCTCATTGATCTACAAACCTCCAATGGCATCTTTACTTGGAACAACATAAGAGGAGGCACTCAGCAAATTTCCTCCTAATTGGATCGCTTTCTCATCACGAAAGACTTCATACATCTAGGGGGAGATCTTGTAGCCACCATAATTCCGGCCTCTGGCTATTACCACTAGTCGATACAACTTCAATGGCTCAGATTGGGTCTGCCCACACCTAAACCCTTCTGCTTTGAACACTTTTGGCTCAAACATCCAGGGTTCAACGACCTTGTCTCAGAAAGGTGGTCCTCCCTTACACCACCCCAAGGCACAAAAATGTATCAATTCAAGATGAAACTGAAGGTGTGGAACAAAACCACCTTCGGCAACATCTTCACATATCAAAGAGAACTAGAAGAGAAAATGAAGCAGCTCCAAAAAAAATCATCTCAGAGGACGTTCGACAGACTCAGAGAACAGGGAAAAATCACTAACAACCTAGCTAGAAGAGAGAGGAATTCAGGAAGAGATCCTATGGAAACAAAAGTCCCAGCTATGCTATCTCATAGATGGAGAAAGAAACACAATTTTTTTCCATCGCTCCACCATTCAGCATAGGATGCACAACAGAATCACAGTTCTCAAAAATCCGAATGGGGAGTGATCGGAAAAGCAAGAGGATATTACGGAGGAGCTACGCAATCACTTCAAGGATATCCTCCAAGAACCCAACACCCATCGGCACGAAGCCATAGGAAGAATCACACATCACATCCTCAAATTGGTCATGGAAGAGCATAATCAGATGCTGCTTAAAACTACCACTCTGGAAAAAGTTGAATAATTAGTATTCCAACTAAAGGAATGGAAAGCTCCAAGCCCATAAGGATTCACCACCAACTTCTTCCACTTATTTTCGGACACCATCAAAGCAGAGGTTTGGGACGTAGTAGAGGAATCGTACACCACTCACTGGCTTCTATCGGCTCTCAACGCCACCTTCCTCACTCTCATACCTAAGGAAGACAATGTCTCTTTGCCAAGTAAGTAAAAACCTATAGCTCTCTACAATTTTATTTACAAAATCATTTCCAAAGTTATAGCTAACATATTGAAGCAGATTCTACCCCTGCTTATCTCCCTAGAGTAAACAGGCTATGTCAAGGGCAGGAAAATCCTTGATGGCATCATTTTAACCCATGAGGTCATCCACTCCCTCAAGACCTCTAAAAAACTCGGTATGCTTCTCAAAATTGATCTATCCAAGGATTTTTACAAACTCAGTTGGGATTATATCAAGCTATTCCTTTTAGTCTTTGGCTTCAGCCACACTTGGGTTTGATGGATAATGATTTTGATATCCCCCCCCCCTTCCTATCCATTCTGATCAATGGCATACCTTCAGAAACCTTCAATCCCTCCATAGGAATAAGACAAGGCGATCCTCTCTTGCCCTTCATTTTCATCATTATGGCAGAAGGTTTGGGACACCTGATAAAAAGCTTTGTCCACTCGGGTACCCTTTAGGGCATTCCTCTCCACAATCTCCCCCTCATCACCCACCAACAATTTTTGGACGACAACATGATTATGCGACACCCCTTGGTCCAGGAAGCCCAATACCTCAAATATCTGATCGACTGCTTCTCCAAAGCATCTGGCACAGAGGTTAAATTTGAAAAATCTCAAATATTCTTCTTCCACACTCCCCCTATTACCCCACGCAACATCACCCACATTTTGGGCTTATCCATAGCCTCCTTTCCTTCCAAATACCTTGGAGCCCCTCTCACCGACTCAGCCATAAATCACACCTCCTGGCGAGTGTTGCTGGATAGAATGGAAGCCAAATTATCCAACTAGATCCATCGTTCCCTCGACATAGTTGGTCGCATGGTTCTCATCAAAGTGGTCCTTCAGTTCTTTCCATATATCTTTTCTCTATCATAGCAGCTCCAAAATGGGTCCTCAAGGCTATGCGCAACTTGCAACGGACTTTCCTTTGGGGAAGAAGTAAAGAGAAAAACAAATGGGAACTAGTTAACTGGAAAGAGGTCTGCAAACCGAAAATACATGGCAGACTAGGGCTGCAAGAAGCAGTATTATGGGAGCTAATATTTGGTGGAAATGGGTCTCCAACCCTCACACACCCTGGGAAAACCTATGGGGGTCCAAATATGAAAGGAAATGGCCCAAGGAAGACCTAATCAGTGTAGGTTTTAACACTGTACAGAAATTATCTACAAACGAATCTTAAAACAAAAAATAAATAATAGTGAGAGCATAAAACATAAAACAGATAAACACATAGATTTTCCCCTAAATCCCAAATCGGGACGACTAGCTTGATTTTTCATTATAATCCTTTTAGTGTTACAACACATATATATACATGCCGAAGCATACATTAACCCCAATCCATTAACCCTGGATTAGAACATAACTGTAGTTCCCTTGACCGGATCTACAAAATACCAGGGGATGAAAACCATCGTACCCAAAAACCATGTGCAAACTCATGCACAAAACCATGGGTGGGTCCGCCTATGAGTGCGTCAAGTTGTGGAAAGAATATAAAACATACCCAACATTCTCCCACTTGTTCTTTTCTTTCCGCAAGGGGGCCACAAGAGAGCTTAGTCCAGCTCTGCAACACCCATTGTTTCTCTACACCAAGAGAACTTCTGAGTGCTCACAGACTTCGTCAATGCATCTACAAAATTCTTCAGAGTGTCCACCTTTACTAGCAACACCCTTTTATCCTCAACCATATCTCTCACAAAGTGATATTGAACATCAATGTGCTTTGCCTTTGAATGATATGCAGGGTTCTTAGCCAATAAAATTTCACTTTGGCTATCACAGTCTATCCTCATGGCTCGCTGCACCAACCCCATACTTGAACACAATCTCTGCAACCAAACTGCTTCCTTGCTTGCATGAGTGGCTGTCATGTATTTTGCCTCTATAAAGAGCCACTACAGACTGTCTTTTACTCATCAAACTGATTGCACCTCCAAATAGGCTAAACACATACCCACTTGTAGATCTTCTTTGGTCCAGATCTCCAGCCCAGTCTACATCAAAAAAACCATGAATGTCCAACACTCTTTCCAATCCTTGTCTTCCCTGGTAGCACAAGCCATAATCACTAGTGCCACACAAATATATGAAAACCCGCTTCACTGATGTCCAATGCTCCTTCCTTGGGTTTGAAATAAACCTTCTCAATACTCCCACTGCATGTGCAATGTATGGTCTAGTAAAAACCATTGCATACATCATGCTACCCACTGCACTTGCATATGGAACACGGGACATATCCTCCTCTTCTTCTTGTGTCTTGGGATATTATTCAGCAGACAGCTTTACACCTACAGGAATGGGAACATTCACCAGTTTACTATCCTGCATATTGAACCTCTGCAATATAGTCTCAACATACTTCCTTTGGTTTAACCAAAGCTTCCTCTTTGCCTGATCTCTCTTAATTTCCATGCCCAAAATATAGTTTGCAGCACCAAGATCCTTCATGTCGAATTTGGAGAATAGTTGGGCCTTCAAATCTTGGATAATTTCTTTGTCATTGCCAATCAACAACATATCATCCACATATAAGACCAAATAAATAACACGGTCATCAATTAATTTAAAGTAAACGCAGTGATCCTCCTTGCTTCTAGTGAAGCCAAGTCCCCGTATATAGGTATCAAATTTCTGATACCACATCCTTGGTGACTGTTTTAACCCATACATAGACTTGTTTAACCTGCATATAAGTTCTTTCTTCCCCTTCACCATAAAGCCTTTAGGTTGTTTCATGTAGATCTCCTCTTCCAGATCCCTGTGAAGAAATGATGTCTTCACATCCATCTGTTCTATCTCAAAATCAAATGCAACAACAAAAGATAAAAGTAATCTAATAGAGGTAACTTTGGCAACAGAAGAAAAAATATCACCAAAATCAATTCCCAGGACCTGGGAATAACCTTTTTCTACCAACCGAGATTTTTATTTCTCCACCTTGCCTTCTACATTCATCTTCTTCTTAAACACCCATTTTCTCCCGATGGGCTTCCTTCCAGCCGGCAACTCCACCAAATCCCATGCCTCATTTTTATGCAAGGATGCCATTTCATCAACCATGGCCTCCTTCCAGTAGCTTCATTCCTCTAAATCTACCGCCTCCCCGATGCCAGCCTGGGATCATCATCGCTATAGTTAAGGAAATCCTGGAACAAAAATTAGATGGACTATACCTTTCTGGTTGTATTCTGTCCCGAGCTGATCTTCTCATAGCTGGAGTTTGTGGCTCTTCCTCTTCCGAGTCTTCTTCTGTTGTAGAGTCTGATTCATCCTCCTTTAGCTCAAACTTTATCTTTTGAGGTATTTTTGGTAGGAATTCATGTTTAACAACATCTTTAACCTCTCTAAACACCACATCTCGATTGTAAACAACCTTCCTTGTTTCTGGGTTCCAAAGCTTATAACCCTTTAAACCATCCTTATACCCAATAAAGATGCACCTTTCAGATTTATTATCCAACTTGGTCCTTTTATCCTTTGGAACATATACATATGCATCACATCCAAATACCATCAGATGTGAAAGAGAGGGTTTCTTACTAGTCCATACCTCATGTAAAGTCTTATCCTCCAATGCTGATGAAGGTGATCTGTTAACCAAGTAACGTGCAGTCTCCACTGCCTCTGCCCAGAATTCTTGTCCTAACCCGGTACCACTAAGCATGCTTCTTGCCTTTTCCATCAGTGTTCTGTTCATTCTTTCCGCAACTCCATTTTGCTGAGGTGTGTATGGAGTAGTCTTCTGTCGTGCTATACCACATTTGTTACAGAACTCTTCAAATTCCTTCTTGCAGAACTCCCCACCATTATCTGTCCTCAACACCTTTATCTTCTTCTCTGTTTGGTTTTCCACCAGAGCCTTAAATTATTTAAATTTGTCAAAGATTACAGATTTCTTCCTCAAGAAATATAACCATGTATTCCTTGAGAAGTAATCTATGAATGAAACATAGTACACAGACTTACCTAGTGATGGAACCGACACAGGTCCAAACACATCATTGTGCACAAGCTCTAACATCTTGTTCGACCTCTTAGCACCAGAAGGAAAACTCACCCGATTCTGCTTCCCATATACACAATGTTCACAGAAATCAAAATCTAGAGAGAAATTAGACATACTTTATACCATACCATTTCCATGTAGTATTCGAAGGCCCTTCTCTCCAATATGTCCAAGCCTTTGATGCCATAGCATGGTCTTTTCTCCCGAGACCACTAGGCTTTCCGCTCCACCTTCAGGAACCACAGAATTTTTGCACCCATCTATAACAATGTTGCCTTGAATCTTGTATAGAGTTGCAATCTGAACTCCCCGCATTAACACCAGTGCTCCCCGAATCATCTTACAGGTGTCTTTCTCGGACACTATTTTTACACCTGCATCATCCATCTTACTTACAGAAATCATATTTCTAGCCAATGCAGGAATGTGCAAAACACCAGGAAGTGTTCTAATCCTTCCACCTTGCAGCTTCAGCTTGAATTTTCCACGCCTGAATATTCTGGCCTTCCTATCATCCCCTAGGAAGACATCACCGCCATCATATTTCTCATACTCGCAGAACCACTCCCTATGGGGAGTGAAGTGAAAGGATGCACTCGAGTCAATCAACCATGACTCATGATATACATGTGTATTTGAAGAAGAAGCCAAATACACATCCCCACCTTCATCTGAGGTGATGGTTTCCCTGCATGAGCATCATCAGATCCCTTTCCTTTCTCATGAGCTTTAGATCTGCAGTCCTTTTTGTAGTGCCCTTCCTTTCCGCATTTCCAGCACACCTTTACAAAATTTCCAGGAGATTTAGATCTCCCTCTCGATTTAGATCTCCCACTCGAAACCTTATTCTTATTTCTGTTTTTAGACCTTCCTCGTACAGATAAGGCATCTCCTTTCTAACCCTACATATTTCTCCGTCTCATTTCCTTCGACAGCAAGGCTGAGACAATGTCATAAAAATTCAAGGTAGTTTTATTGCTACCTATTGCAATAACCAGGTTGTCCCATGAATCTGGTAGAGAACACAACAAACTGATGCACTTATCTTCATCTGATATTTTAATATCAACAGATGACAGTAAACTTACCACATTATTGAAGGTGTTCAGATGCTCTGTCACCGAGTCTCCATCCTTCATGCTCAGGTTATACAGCTTTTTCCGTAGGAACAATTTATTCACCAGAGACTTAGATTGGTACAAAGTCCCAAGTTTGTCCCACAAATTCTTCATTGTAGCTTCCCCAGATACATTCAACAATACTGAATCTAAGACACACAACAGTATTGTGCTCTTCGCCTTCCGATCCAACTTCTTCTAGTCTTCATCTAACATTGTCATTGGTTTAGTACATGGATCTATGGCAATCCATTGATCTTTATCGACCAGCAGGTCCTCCATCTTGAGCTTCCACAACTCAAAACTCTGACCATTAAATTTCTCAATCTTTATCTTTCCGCTGCTCGCCATCTTCTTTCACCGCAAGAATCGATCCCGCAGATCTCCCATTGAACAGGGTCTACCTCAGGCCCGAGAAAAAAACCCTCAGCATCAAAGGCGTCCCCTTGAAGCCAAAACAACTCTGATACCAAATGTAGGTTTTAACCTTGTACAGAAATTATCTACAAACGAATCTTAAAACATAAAATAAACAATAGCGAGAGCATAAAACATAAAATAGATAAACACAAAGATTTTCCCTTGGATCCCAAATCGGGATGACCAGCTTGATTTTTCATTATATTCCTTTTAGTATTACAACACATATATATACATGAGTTGCCTACATAAGATAAACCCTGAATCCATTAACCTGATTAAACATAACCGAGTCCCTTGACCGGATCTACAGTGTCACTGTGGGCCGAAACTACCTAGACTTTCAAACCATGTGTGCAAATCAAGGTAAAAATCATGGGGGTCCCACAGGAGTGGTCCCAGAATAATTAAAAATTTTAACAAAACTGCCTGAACTTAGTCACTGTATACTCGCCCTGACTTCTTTTAGCACAGCCTAAAGACAATGAGACTGCCATGGACAGCTAGGTAAAAGAATAACATGTTCATTGAATTCATCATAGATCCAGGAGGATCATGAATATGGAATGTGGCCAACAACCAAAAATAGTTGATTCAAACCCATAGCTTCTGGGAACTACGTAGTGGTACTCAAGCTAGACTCTAGGAGGAATCCTGGAAGAAAATGCCCAGTCTTTCCTCAATTTTTCCCAGACCCCTTTGGAGCAACACTTTTTAGGCAAGGAAACGTAACTGTGTCCAAGATTTTTGGTCCAATGACACAACTCAGGGCTACAAGACTTGGCTTCAAATTGACATATGGAAAGAAGACTAGAACAATGAATATCACAAAGACATTTGGGAGGAACTGATAACTAAAAGAAGAATCAAAGCCCAACAGGGACCTGATATTATTCGTTGGGGACATACTCCAAGCGGCAACTACTCCACTTAGGAAGCCTACAATCTCCTACAATAGGAAAACCCAGATCCAACCAATCAAATATGGAAGAAGATATGTTATTCCAAGCTCTTGCCCAAAGTAGTTACCTTTCTATGGTTTCTTATTAAACGATGAATCTATATAAAATAGGTTTTTTGGGACCCTCAAGATGCCCTCTATGCTAGGAAGACCATGAAACCATCGATCACTTGTCGGACCTCTGCCCCATATCCAACGCCCTGTGGGAATTGAAATTATATGCAAACGCACCAACAGAGAAAGTGGTAACATCATCAACACCATCAGCAAGTGGACAGAAACACCTTACTCTAGTAACCTTCTGAATAGACTCTAACAGTTAATTCCAGGCCTCCTTATCTAGAACATATGGAAAGAAAGGAATAGTCAAATATTTAAAGACAAGGCCTCCAACCGAGAGAAAATATGGGCAAGGCTACACAACAATCTCACAGAAACTCTTTCCATAAATCCATGGAGCAAGGAATATCGCCTGATAACTATTGTTGAATGCAACATTTGGAACAACTGGCATATGAGCATCAACACTTATTTTTATAACCCCCCAAGGAACGCCGGAAGAACTATAGCACCTGAACAATGGAATCCCCCACCAACTTGTTTCTTTAAATGCAACTTCGATGGAGCCTCCAAAGGCAACCCTAGGAAGGCCAGATACGAAGTTATCTTCAGGAAATCCCAGGGTAATACCCTCCTGATCTTCTATGGAAAAATGGAATGGGACAGCAACAACTCTGTGGAGTTAGAGGGACTCATCTAGGGTATCTACAGATACATTGAGTTCAACTATTTTCCACTGGAAATGGAGGGAGACTCTCAAATCATCACTCAGACTGCCACTTGAATTCTTCATGGCTCCTCCTCCTCAAATGTATCTACCAGTTGGAGGCTAGTTAATAGGCTCAAACTCCTGGAAAAAGGATACAATATCACAGGGCAATAACTTTCACCATGTGCGCAGAAAATCGAACATTGTTGCGGATCTCCTAGCCAACAAAAGTGTGGAAAGCCACAATACGTTGCATTACTCAAATCTCTCCCATATTGAGGATGACTTCTTATGCAGAGAATGCCAAACTCCCATCCAAAAGGATCATCTCTTCCTAGATGCGGGTGACATGATGTGCACGTATGAAAACGTTCCTCCCACGTACGATCTGATGAAGATCTGCAATGCATGCATTCACCTGACGTGGAACCACCTCTTTGCAATACTTCGCATGAGGTGACGGAGGTAAGGGATCACAAAGACAAGCAACGCCAGATACTACCCTAGGTGGAACCTCCCTGCTGCAATCATTTGAATGAGCTCCTGGATGGATATGACTTACTGCCATAACTTGAAGTACATGTTACCCCATGAGAACTGTTGCAGCATGCATCTGCGAGTGTGTCAAAATAATTCACAACATTTGCGCTTGTGCCACAGGTCTACAAAAGGGGAGGCCCCTCCACATAGTGTTACTCAAAGTTTGATCTTTCTGGCCTCTTCCATTTTAGGAGGTTGTGGGGGAAGACACTGATGTATGGATCATGGACTCGAAGGGAAATTGGATGTGCATACCAGATGTTGAGTACCTGGTCACTCCCATTCTCTGCGTACATGCTTCTAGTCCTCAACTCTGACCTACTGCTGAGGAGGAGGCCATAGCGCAAGAGTACGATTTTTCGTATCGAGGAGGAGGACCCAGACACCGAGGACGATGCAGAAACACCATGATTGCACGGTCGCTTAGCTCTTTTTAGTTTTTTGTTATTTCAACTCTTATCATAGAACCTTTACTTTCACAAGTTCCACGACACATTTTGTAATTTTTTGTCTGATGTTACTACAGGGTTGGTTTCCTCCAAGGAGGCAACCCCATACCTGCGCTACTTTGAAAGCAATGAAGGCTGGGATTGGATAAGCACAACTTACCAACTCAGCCTATAGCATATGTAATGTTTTATTTTGAATCAATATAGCTCAGCCTAACTTACCAATATATATATATATATATATATATATAATAAATGAAAAAAATTATAGTCAAAAGGTTAATTAATACAAAGTCAATGATAAATTGATTTTTATGGTCCTACTCTTCGATGGGGACTAATAAAAAATAACCATGTTGATTATATTGTTTATATGTGTGAAGATTAATAATAACTATAAAATACTAATTTAATTATAGATTAAGTGGTTTTGGAATCCTTTTTCTTTAATTTAATGGATTAAAGCTTAGATATATACAGTAAAATAAAATAAAATAATTGGTAAACAATGAATATACTTCCTAGTTTTCTAAGAAATTTTCTTATGTCATGAATGCTTAGTGTTGGTAATTTCCATCCTTATCATATTTCCTCCTCAGTTCCACCTATCTAGGAGGCCCTCGTACAATACCTAAATGTGTTAAAGGAAAAGTGGGGGAATTAGGTTTGGTGTTGGGGAAATATGTTTAACTACACCAAATCCACAAAATGGATGAATTAGTCATTATGGGAAGATTTGTGAGAAAAAATATGTCAATGATGGTTCTCAATAAATGGATGGAGACTAATTTTTTGGAGCTACTTGTTTATACCCCCTGTTATATGATTCACTCAAAAGGGTGGATGTAATGGAAAATAACATCATGAGAAGAGGCTCAAAAAGTACTCAAGTGGTGTTTGCATTGGGGATCGTAGTATCTTTACATAAAAATATGGTCTATTGATATTCATGCATAGTATGAAATGTTAGCACTGATTCCTATCTCGGTGAGGTTGTCTGGTCTGCCTTTGATGTTCGAGTTGGATTACATTATCAAGGAAATAGGGAACACTCTTGGAATTTTTTATGAGGTTGATCTATCCTTTCTTCAAACAAGCTATATAGGTATATCCTTTATTATGGTTGGTGTAAATCTCACATTAGGATTTCCCAATACAATCTCAATCAATTATTAATAGTTATTTTGTTTTCAAAGCTTCGATTATAAGGGTATCCCATACAAATATCGACATTGTCATGCTTATGGTCACCTATGAAAATACTATATACTCATGAAATCTAAATAGAATTGTATTCAGAAGGATTCTCAAATCTTAGTCTCCTCTTCTTTAGCACATCAAGTTAAGATGAATCTACGGGTTCAATTGGAAGGCATTCCTACACTAGGACCTACTACCTTACTAAAGGCTCTTAAAGAAGCAACTCTCACAAATTTTTTTTTTCCAAAGGACCTCCTCCTCATGTATGTTATATGTTTCCTCCATACCCTTATCAAATTATTTCTCTCTCATTTTTTTACTACACCACCCTTGGTTTTCACCCCCCCCCCCTTTGCCTCCCTTTCAGGTATTTCTTTACCCACTTCTCTCCATATCTTTCGTAGTGTCCCTCGATCCCTTCATTTCCTACACCATTTCAACTTCCAATCATTTCCCTCCTAGGGGCATTAGATGTGTCTCTCTCACTTTCACCTCATTACAAGTTTGGCTTCCATTCTAGACTACCATATCCTCCTGAATCAAAATCCTTGGAAGATTTTTTTTAGGAAGGAAATAGAATTAATCCTCTTTAACAATGAGACTAAAATACCTCTAAACAAGGACAATTTTTTTTTTCTTTCCATATCACAATGAAAAGAAAACTCTGAGATTCACATTGAGAAACAAAAATCCACTCTTGGGTACCTTGGAGAAACTTCCCCTTAGCAAGTTTCTAAATGAAAAAAAAATCCTCAAGTTGTAGCGGACTATCTAAACCCTTTGAAAAACTGGCAATAAAGAGACTCGTTGAGGTGCATTCCCCAAAAAATATTTTTCTATAAGTGATGATGATGGTGGGGGGGGAGTTATAAACCTTCTTTGGAAAGCCCTTTAAAATTGGGATTTATTAGCATAGATTCTACTAACAAATTTGCATGACTCATCTTTCGATGGTATGAACATAGTATGCAACCAAACGTAGATTTTTCAATTTGATCTAGGATTTCTCTAAATCTTCACTCCATGGATTTGGACATGTCTTTTATATACTTAAATATATATGAAAGAAATACTTTTTTCCCAAGACATTCCAATTCCATTTTCTCAACTTTGGAAGAACCATTTTAGGAGGGGATCTAAGCTTCATGTTGGGGGGGAATGAAATCTAGGTCTCTTTGACTCTCCATAATCCCCTATTTGACTTTTCCATTGAAAACCTTGAAAAAATTGGGGTTATTGACACTCTTCATCCTAAACTATTTCCTAATTGGAACAATAATAGAATTAGGGAAGCAAAAATTGCAAAGAATTTGGATAATTTCCTCATCTCTAAGGTGCTTTTTGACACAAACCTCCACTTGTGAAAATGGGTCTCCATGGAAGGTGATTCAAATCACAAATCAATCATTCTTGACTTGGCTTCCTCCCTCACAAATACACTAAGTCCTTTCAAATTAAATCCCCATTGGTTTAAAGACCCATCTCTGAATGAAGCTATAAAGAAGGCATGGTGTCCTTTCACCCTAGAGCTTAGTGATTGTCCCTCCATAAGATTCCAAAATAGTTAAAAGAAGCTATTGCCACATGGGGAAAATAGAAAAGAGAGTCTGCCTCAAAAATTTTGGTAGATATGGAAGCCAAATTAAAAGAATATCTTGACCAAGATGTAAATGGGAAAATTTTGGTCGATCAAAAGGAATTTATCAAAGCCTTAGAATATAAAAGAAGAAGAATATTAATATATAAGGGAAAATAATGGAGAATGAAGAGCGGATCCTTTAGCTAAAGGATGGAGATGAAAATACAAAAAAAAAAATCAACGAATTAACAACCGTAGAAAGGCCGTCAATATTATTTTGGAAATAAAAAATTATGATGAAACAAGTCCATCATATTTCTAATATACAACCTTGCAGCCTTGTTAGTTCCCTATATTACTAGTGTAGTCCCTTATTATTGTTAGTGTAGCCCCCTTATTGTTATTTTTGTACCCCTGTAACCCCCATATCGTTATTATTGTGCCCTTACATTATTATTGTTAGGTCGTCTAGGATTATATTGTGACCCCATGGACTCCTATATATAGAAAGGAGTTTTTTTCATTTGTATCATCGAAGAATTGTTCACTTATGTAATGTAAATGAGGTTTCCCCCTCAAAGTGGCTTATTTTTAAGGTGTTTATCTTTCCTTTCTTCTATTTTTGGTGTTGGTTTCATAACATTTGGTATCAGAGCTTTGGATTCTAGGGTTTTTCTGCTCCAAACAGGACATCGTGTAATTTTCACTATAAAGTTTTTTCTAAGAAGGTTAAGAAGCTGAAATTTGTAACAAGAGAAGCCAAAATCCTAAGGAACATCGTGTAAAAATTTTAGATCTTTGTTCGCAATATTTTCGAAGATATGATATGTGGAAGTTAGGGTTTTTGCAGGCTCCTGAATTTCATCTAGAAGAGGTGACCTTGGAAAATCATCATAACTCTCTCTCTAAGCATTGGATTGGAATTCTATAAAAAGTGGCCGAAATTGCACGGACTTTAGTTTCATTTGTATCAATTTCAGAGCCGAAGGAAGAAACAGTGACACGTGGAACGCCATACAAATTCGCTCTACTGAACCAATCCATAATTAGGTCATTATGGGAGATTGGGCATAAATTTTTCTTGAAGCATCCAAATCAGGTTATACATGTGGCATTAGAAATAAGTTTTATAGGGATACTATAGGACCGAAGATAAGATCTCAAGGATCCAAAAGTATATAGATACATAAGTTTCAATATTGAGGTCCTCAAAATCAAGAAAAGGGTGTGTATTTATTTTTCGAATTGCATAATTCTTGTTTGAAAAATAAGTTTGAAGTGATTCCAAGGGCATATTGAATCATAGATATCAGTATTGGATTCTAAAATAACCCCTAAAAATAATTCAACACCCATTAAGCCCTAAGAATACTCTATTATGACTCATGAAGATGAAGAAGTGCAACATGATATATCAGAATTACAAGAGCAAGTGCACCAAATTTCGCTTTTGCAAATAGCAACAAAAAATGAAATGCAAGTTTTGAAGAAAGGTGTGGAAGCTAATATGGATGGTTTGAAGAAGGTCATCAAAGCTAATATGGATGGTTTGAATAAATGCGTGGAAGCTAATATGGATGGTTTGAAGAAAGGCGTGGAAGCTAAGACGGATGGTTTGTAGAATGGCATGGAAGACATGGAAGATAAGATCGATGGTATAGAAGAAAAAATGAAAGACAACATGGAAGACATGAAGAATGATATAAAAGCATACATGGAAGTTTTGAAAAATTTGATACAAGAAATGATTCCTAATAGTGAAAATATAGTAGAGGAAACTCATGATGAGAAAAAAATAAATGTTAATCGTGATTTCATAAACTCTAATGTTGGATTGAAAACCCACCATATTCCAAAGATCGATATGAGGAATTTTTATGGCAAGGATCCCGTGACATGGATACTACATATGGAGCAATATTTTGATCTCAATAATGTGCAAAACACACAAAAGGTATGCATTGCAACTTTATATTTAGAACAAAATACATTTGTATGGTATCGATGGCTTTTCTCCCGTACAATAATTGTCACTTGGTTAATTTTTACGGAGGAAATGATAACACATTATGAGGATACAAAGAGAATCACCTTCTTTGGCCAATTGATAAATATCAAACAAAACGGTTCAGTGGTGGAGCACATTGAGGACTTCCAAAAATTGAATATAAGGGTAACTGATATTCCAGAGGAACACAAGATTGATGTCTTCATAGGGAATTTAAAGGATAACATCCAACATGAGGTTCACCTTTGGGAACCCGATTCATTGGAGAAGACATTCAGGTTGGCAAGAAAAATTTAATGTAAAATTATGGCCACAAGGAAGCCTACCACTCACATATATAAATATGGAAGTGTTGCTACTCCTAGACTTCCACAACCTACAAGGTTGACACCACAACAATTGGAAGAAGAAAGAGAAAAAGGGATTTACTACATTTATGATAGCAAATCAACTAAAGGTCATAAGTGTTCTAAGAAGAAATTATTTTACATAGATTATGAAGAGGAGGAATAAAATGAACAAGAAACTTAAAAAGAAGAGGATATACACCAAGAACCAACCCTAGAGAAAGAAGAAATGAGTCTGACCATATCGTGTAATGCATTGGCAAGAATTACCACTCCTCAAACTCTCAAGATATAAGGACATATCAAGAAGAAAAAGGTAATAGTGTCGATTGATTTGGATAGTACCCATAATTTAATTCATTGTAAGGTAGCTAAGGAATTGAATTTCTTTCTATACCCAACACCAGAATGTCAAGTGATGGTTGCAAATGGAGGAACTATAAATTTCTTTGGAAAATGTCATAATATCAAGCTAACCATGGGGGAATATGTATTGAATATTCCAATGCTTTCCATTCCAATGGGAGTTGTTGATGTTATACTAGGAGTACAATGGTTACAATCTTTGGGTACAGTAGCTTTTAATTTTCAATTACTTTTCTTGAAAAAAAATTCGGAAGGAAAGGGTATCGTAGGGAATCCGTTATCGTAGGGATTGAATTACAGGGTATCGTAGGGAATCCGGGAAAAATAATAAGCTCTAATGTCATGACAAATCTTCTGAAGAAATAAAAACCAGGCGTAATTTCACAATTATGCTCACTAGAAGTTCCAACATCAAAATCATCTATTTCTCCAGATCTCCAAAAGGTCTTGGACAATCATTCCAAGGTGTTTGAAACTCCCAAAGGACTCCCACCTATTCGTGATCATGATCAAGCTGTTCATTTGATTCCAGGAAGTGTTCCTTCAAACATTAGGCCTTACATATATCCTTATGTCCAAAAGAGTGAAATTGAACGTATGATTGCAGAAATGTTAGAGGCTAGTATAATTCCACCTAGTCAAAGTTCTTTCTCTGCTCCAGTAGTATTGGTGCACGAGAAGGATGGATCATGGAAAATGTGTCTAGATTATAGGGAGATAAATAAGCTCACTATTAAAGATAAATTTCCCATTCCTGTGATTGATGAATTATTGGATGAATTACATGGAACAATTTATTTTACCAAGTTGGATCTTTGTTCAGGATATCATCAAATTAGAATGACTACTGAAGATATTCTGAAAACAAAATTTCGAACTCATGAAGGTCATTATGAATTTTTGGTCATGCCGTTAGGCCTTACCAATGCACCTTCTACATTTCAAGGGTTGATGAATTCCATTTTTAAACCCTTCCTTAGAAAATTTGTGTTAGTGTTTTTTGATGATATACTAATCTACAACAGGTCTTGGAAGGATCATGTTCAACATGTTGACATGGTGCTCAAACTATTGGAAGAGAAACAATTATAAGCAAAAACCTCCAAATGTTTCTTTGGATTACAAGAGGTGGAATATCTAGATCATATTGCATCTCACGAGGGTGTTAAGGTAGACCCTACCAAATTAAATCCATTAAGTAATGGAAATTCCCCACAACCATAAAGTAGTTTCGAGGATTTCTCAGGTTAATAGGGTATTATCGCAAGTTTGTAAAGAATTATGGGAGAATAACAACACCTCTAACAACATTATTGAATAAGGATTCGTTTTCATGGACTCCTAAAGCAACTAAGGCCTTTGAGCATATTAAAGAGGCAATGTGCCTAGCACCGGTCTTAACTATGCCAGACTTCACAAAAACCTTTATTGTGGAATGTAATGCATCACGAAATGGAATAGGTGTGGCTTTAATGCAAGAAGGAAGACTCATTGCTTTTTAAATTCGTCCATTCAAGGGAAAGTATTTACATAAAGCTATTTATGAGAAGGAAATGTTTTCAATACTACATGCACTAAATAAATGGTGACCTTACCTAATGGAAGACACTTCAAGGTAAAAACTGATCATGATAGTCTTAAATACTTTTTGGAACAAAGGCTATCTTCAAAAGAGAAGCAAAAATGGGTCACAAAGATGTTGGGTTATGACTTTGAAATAATCAACAAAAAAGGGAAGCTAAATGTTGTTGCAAATGCACTCTCAAAAAAGGATGAAGAGGTGGAAGCATTGCTTTGTGCCATTTCTATTATCCAACCAAATTGGATAACCAAAGCAATGGATGAATGGAAGAAGGATGAAGAAGTGTGGACACTCATTCAAAATTTGTAGCAAGATCCTAATACATCTGATACATTTAGTTCAAAAAATGATTCCTTATGGTACACGGATCGCTTATATCTTTGTAATAATTCCCAACTAAAACAAAATATTATTTTGGAATTGCACACATCTCCCTTAGGAGGACACTTAGGATTTTTAAAAACTTACCACATGGTGAAGAAAGATTTTTTTTGGGATGGCCTTAAATATGATTTTCAAAAGTTTGTGGTGGAATGTTTGGTTTTCCAGAAAAATTAAGTTGAGATAATTAAGATCCGGGTCTTCTACAGCCTTTATCCATTCCAAGTCAACGTTGGGAGGAAATTCCAATGGATTTTATCACATTTTTACCTAAGTTCGAAGGAAATAGTGTCATCATGGTGGTAGTTGATATAATTACCAAGTATGCACACTTTTGTGCATTATCTCATCCATTTAAAGCAAATATAGTTGCTATTGCATTTATGGAAACCCAAATATTATTGTAAGCGACAGAGATCCCATTTTTACTAGAAATTTTTGGACAGAATTATTTTCTTGTTTGGGTACTCAACTAGCTCATAGTTCATCTTATCATCCTCAATCCGATGGCCAAAATGAGATAGTGAACAAATGCTTGGAAGGATATATTTGTTGTTTTTTATCTGATAAACAAACACAATGGATCAAGTGGTTACCTCTGGCTGAATGGTGGTATAATACTTCCTTACATACTATAGCAAAAATGACCCCATTTATGCCACTTTATGGATATCATCCACCATCCATCACATCATATTTAAGAGAAAATTCTAAGGTTCAAGCAGTGGAATATCACATCGAGCATCAAAAACAAGTTCTCCAACTCTTAAAGGATAACCTAAATTTGGCACAAAATCGAATGAAAAAATAGGCAGATCAACATCACAGTGATAGAAGTTTTGATGTAGGAGACTAGGTATTTTTACGGCTACAACCATACAAAAAAATTTCCCTCAAGCAAGCTAAGAAGGATAATAAATTATTTCCAAAGTACTATGGTCCTTACAAGGTGTTGCAAAAGATTGGTACTATGGAATACAAATTGGAGCTTCCTGCTTCTTCTCGAGTGCATCTTGTTTTCCATGTTTCATGGTTAAAGAAGGTTATAGGTGACAAACTTCCAGTTCAAACAATATTTCCAGAACTTGATGAGGAAGGAAAAATCATATTGGAACCTGAAGAAGCCACGGAAACAAGAACTCGACAGCTACTAAATCGATCAATTTCAGAGTATCTCATCAAGTGGAATAACTTACCCACTGAAGATTCAACATGGGAGGATGAGAAATTTATACATAAGCATCCAAAGCTACTCAAGCATTGAGGACAACACTTTTTTGAAGGAGAGGGGCATTTTAGCTCCCTATATTACTAGTGTAGTCCCTTATTGTTGTTAGTGTAGCCCACTTATTTTTTATTGTTGTACCCCTGTAACCCCCATATTGTTATTATTGTGCCCTTACATATTATTGTTAGATCGGCTAGGATTATATTGTGACCCCCTGGACTCTTATATATAGAAAGGAGGTTTTGTCATTTGTATCATCCAATAATTTTCCATTTATGTAATGTAAAGGAGGTTGCCCCCTCGAAGTGGCTTATTTCTAAGGTGTTTATCTCTCTCTTCTTCTATTTTTGGAGTTGGTTTCATAACAATCCTTGTTTCAAGATATAGTCGAGGGGTGAAAATACTTCAAATAGATATTCCATCATGATAACAATGTCACTATAGATCAGATATTTAAAGTGGAAACACTTTTTCCTAGCTTTATAACTATGAGGGTAATGATTGTCTTATGGATGAGGTCACAAATATTAAACTTGAAAGAGTTGTTCACATCTCCCAAAAGGGGAAAATTCCAAGTCCAAATGGCATGTCCATTGAATTCTACCTTGAATACTACAATTTTATTTTGGGGGCGGGTGGAGGGGATTTTTTGAAAGTAATTGAATACTCCCTAATAACTAGTCAAATCCAAAATCATTTCAACTCTACCTTTATCGCTCTTATTCCAAATGTTGATAACCCTACATCATTTGATCTACTCAATCACACATCCTTGTGTAACTCCATTTAAAAAATCATTTCCAATTTTTTTTCTCTCCATCTAAAATAAGATCTATTTGAATGCATATATTTGGAGCAATTTGGATTTATAGAAGGATGCCAAAAACATGAAGCAATAGGTATTTTGTATGAGGGTTTACATTCTATCCACTCTAGCCTCTATAAAATTGTGTTATATAAAGTGGATATTTTAAAATATTTGGAGAAATTAAGTAGGTTATACATCATACTATGATTGATTCATTTGGGGTGTAGTCACTCCTTTGTGACCTAGGTGCTAAATTGTATTATTTCTTCCTCTATGGCCCTCCTGATAGATGGTGCAACTACATATTTATTCAATGTTGAAAAGGCTCTCCAAGAAGTGTGTGTTATATCCCTCCTCCTATTCCTATTGGTAGCTAAAGGGCTCAGCAAGCTTATAATAGATGCAAAACAAAAAAGGTTACAAAGATATTTTTATCAATCAAATCTACTCTTTAACTCAGTTAATTTTCATGGATGAAATTTTTATATTTTTAAATGGTGATATTGGTCATCTAAGAACGTAATGTTTCTCATTAACAATTCCTCCTGGGCCATTGGTATGGTCAAAATCCTTTCTAAATATTCCTTGCACTGGTTGGGGTTTGTCTAAGGGGGGGTGGATCTCAACTAGAGAATCTCTTCTGTGCATAGGCTATAGATATTGAAGAGGGAATAAAATATTTTGGTTTCATATTAAAGCCTAATCATTATTTAAAATTTTATTTCCATTGGCTTCTTGTAAAGGTTGAAAAATTAATTTAGGTATGATGTAATAAGTAGCTCTCCAAGGCAGTAAGATTGGTCCTCTAAAAATAAATGAAGCTATCCCAAGATATTGGGCTTCCATAGCTTAGATCCCTAAAGAAATCTTATGCAAAATCAAACAAGTTTCCTTGCATGTTCTATGGGCAAGGTATGGAGAAAAAATAACTTTTTCCCTCATGGCCCAGAACACTATTTCTATTCCCAAACATCATGGAGGCAGAGGTTTTAAAAAAAATGTTCTTGTTCTCTAAATCATTAGTAGAAAAATGGGTTTGGAATATCATACAAGGATCAGAAAATTGGGCTCAAGTCATTCATAAAAATACATAAGCCCTTGTATTTTGGATGGATTAAATCTCATTGGAAATCCTATTAGAATGGATCCATCATATGGAAAGATATTATACAAGCTTTCCCACTAATTGGAAAAATATTAGATGGAAGGTGGTAAATGGAACTCATATACTACTATGGAAGTATCCTGAGAGTTAGTAGAGACACCTTCTTCCTAGGTCGTTGGTTCAATAGTTAAATGAAGAAATTTTATGTAATCTCAAACAAATTTGATATAGAGACTATGTGAGGGGATATTAGAATTGGCTTACACCTATTAACTTGAATTTAGAAGGAGATGATGCAACATTCTAGGAAACTATAAAAGAGCACTAATATAATCCCATGACAGACTTTTTGACGAATAAGACCTTTTTATATAGGTTTCAATCCCACATGGAGAATACTCACCAAAATTCGAATATCTCTATTTTTCATAAGGGATTGTGGCCCTTGAACCCCCATGGTGGGGGAATATGTTGTGGAACTTAAAACACCTCTCAAAAGAAAAATTGTTTATGTGACTATTACTTTCAAACAAGGATCCCCCTTGGGATAATATTCAAAATATATCTTTCCATGGTCTCGACAAATGCATAATATGCTCCGCAACCTCTGAAATAGTTGTACATTTAATCTTAACATGCCCTCTCACCGAAGTGGTTTGGAACTATATAAGGCAATATGAGGACCAATCATATGTCTAATAAGGCCTCTCTAAGAATAATGCCCAAAATATTGGCTAACAAATCACAAAATTTAATATAAATCCATTCCTCAAGTGGTGCCATATGGAATTTAGATAGACAAAACCAAGCCATTTTTAAAAATATGGGGGTATCTTATAGTAACATAGCATTAAAAAGTTTGGACATCACAAGCTCAATGACATCAAAAAATTCCCCATATCCTACTCTTTGTCATATTAAAATCCAAACATATACACTTGGGGTATTTTTGATGGAGCCGCTCAAGGATCCCCTGCAGTGAGAGGGGTGGATGGAATTGTTCAGATGTAAAATTCACTTTATTTCTCCCTCTCTCCAAATATAGGAGGAGCCACAAATAATTATGTATTATTATTTTCTCTAAATTTGATTATACAATTTTCTATAAATTATAGGAACACTTCTTTACATTTCTATGGAGATTCACATGTTATCATAAACTAGATGAAGGACACAATAAGAATTAGAAATTATACTCTTCTGTGTATCTATCAAAAAATATGCATAGAATTATCTTCCTTCACACATTTCTTTTGATGATGTATACATGTACAGGAATAAAGAAGTAGATTCACTCTCAAAAGTTGGACTAAAATTGGACAATGGTAGATGCAAAATCTCAAAATCTAAAGAAGGCTAAAGACAAGAACTTTTTCTTGACCCTTGGGCCTCAAAAATAATTTCAAAAGTATTAAGTTTTTTTTTTTTTGTTTTTTTGTTCTTGTTCATTTTTATCCTAAGATACATATAAATGATTTGTATAAGTTTTCTTATAACCACACCAACAACAATATATACGTTGTAACATGTTTTTGGAGGACTTTATTAAAAGCCACAAAACCTCAAGAATTGAGGACCGATATGGATACATGTTCATAAAGGAATATTTTATGTGGCATCTATTCATTGAAATGCCTACAAGAATATGTGAAATCTAATTTTGCTTATATAAAATAAAATTGCATATTATTTTCCTTGGAAAAAAATAAAATAAAATATGTTAAAATCGTTCATGCCCATTTGTTGAGCATTGTTTCATCTTAAAAATATGTTGAGGTTTTCCTTTATCTGAATATTAATCAAAATAATTATTTATTTCGCTAGATAATATTTTTTTAACTAGAACAATAAATAGTTGTATTAAAAATTCATGCTTGGGAATGCAACTATACATCAAGTAAAAAAATGATAATTTATGTTGCTACAATATTCTAAGATGATACAATGTTTTTCTGCGTAGAAAATCCAAATTTTTCTAATCACAGTAATTACAAAATTGGATTTCCTAGTTATATATATTTTCCAAAAAACATTCAAAATTGTGATACACTTGAAATACATAGACACTATTTTGGAGGTGGAGGGTTTTCCATATTTCCTTGGTTAGAGTACTCCATAGGGGACATAGTTTCATTTAAGTCTAGGAGTGTTGGGAATGCAGCACTATATCAAGGAGTACCCAAATGATAGTTTTTTCTACTACGATATAAGATGATATAATGCTTATCTGCGTAAAAAATCCAGAGTTTTCTAATCACAGTAGTTACAAAATTGGGTTTCCTAGTTACATATATTTTCCAAAAAACATTCAAAATTGTGATACACTTGAAATATAGACACTATTTTGGAGGTGGAGGGCCTTCCATATTTCCCTAGTTGGAGTACTCCATAGGGGACATAATTTCATTTAAGTCTGAGAGTGTTGGGAATGCAACATTATATCAAGGAGTACCCAAATGATAATTTTTGCTACTACAATATAAGATGATAGAATGCTTGTTTGCATAGAAAATCCAAAGTTTTCTAATCACAATAGTTACATAAATTTTCCAAACAAACTTTCAGAATTTTGACACACTTGAAATACATAGACATTATTTTTTAGGTGGGGGGCCTTCCATATTTTCTTGGTTAGATTACTCCATAGGGTATATAGTTTAATTTAAGTCTGAGAGAACCCAAATAATAGATTTTACCGAATTTCATGGAGAGAGTCGGATTTGGAGGAGCTAGCTAGTAGTGATTTGAAGGTCATTGAGCTATTGATGGAGAGAAACGTGTTCATATTCATTGCATTTCTACTTGACTCTATGATCCATAATGAGATCCATTTCCATAATCAAGGATTACATTTTATAACTATATTGAATTTGCAAGTGAAATAATTCTTTTCTAGGTTTTCAATATCTTCAATCCACTTAGCATGGAATTTTTCTCGTGATCCTTCTTAGCCATGTGCCAATTTCAAATCTGGATGGTAGAGAAATCTACCCAAAAATAGACTTCAAAATTTCTTCTAATTGTGGAATTACATTAAAGGGCCCAAAAGGCCTATCCTTTGATGTCAACCATCTATAACCACAAAACAAATGCCAACATATGGGACGTTCATGAGTGATGAAGAGAAATCCCAATACTATTAGTTTTTGTAGCATCGGATGTGATCTAGCCATGAAATTTGGTGGAGAGGATAGAATAAATGAGATATCCAAAACCCATAAATATTTTCTATAAATTCCACATAAAAGTGTCTCAATTAGATTATTAACCAATTTTTAAATATTTCCTAAGTTTAAACTTAGGGAATATGGTTAATTAATCAATATTAATTAAAATAAGGCGAGAATGAGCTAGAAACTCACACGGATAGACTCTAAGATGATCCTAGCGATTGATTAAGTTTTGATCTTGTTCATTGGTGCTCCAACAGAGGATTATAAGAGGAGGTCGATGTGGTCATGGAGAACACACTTGTAGAGTTTGATTTCATTGGCAGATCGATATAAACAATAGTAGCAGTAATTTTTCAGAGAGAGAGACAAAGAGATCGAGGTAGTAAGAGAGGGGCATAGACAGTGAGGTTGGAGGAAGCATTCCAGATCTAGTGAGTGCATTTGCAAAGAGGAAAAATATCCACAGAGAGGCTGATGTTGGGACAGCACAATAGTCTCTAGAGGCAAATTGATTTTCTTTGGAGGAGAGACGTTTTCAGTTCTAGAGGTTGGGAAGGAGTCCCAAAGTGTCGGGGAAGCACCTTTCCAGTTAGAAAACGGTAGAATGACTTCATTAGAAATGAGTTTGAGGTTAGATGTTTAGACAACTACGCGCAGCGCAGAGGCTGACACAGAGAGTCAAAGGGCCATATTTCTGAAGGAAAAGTCGTGTCGAGTGATTTCCAGTGGGGCGAGGAAAATTTCTCCCTAGATTTCTTCCAGTATTCTTCTCTCTAGGATTTCTAGTATTTCGGCATCCAGTTATACTCAGATTTTCTCAGCGCTACTTAATAATAAAACCCATAGACTGTTGCACTGGTTTTCCCGAGTTGAGTTTTTTTCGAGGACTTTTGTCCAAAAATAATTGTGTTAATTTTATGTCTGTGTGCTATAATTTCTTCCAGAATTTATTCTTTCGAATTTTTATTTATGTAGTTTTCAATGTGAATTGTTTGGTATTTTTTGTAGTAAATAACAAATAAATCGTTAAATTAAATTAAAAATTACGAGAACAATTTTTAGTTGCTACAATAGGATTCGATTTTTATGAATTTTCACAAGGTATCAAAGGGAATTTTATCATTCGGAGAGCTCAGAAGTGAAAGGAATAAATTTCGTTATTTAGTGTAGGCAGTAAATCGAAATTCCAAAGGGTAGCGCAGTCACTTTGCCAAGAGGCCGAATTACTTGAGGAGATTCGATTTTTCTGAGTGAGGGGCAGAAAAAATCGATCTCTTCAGATTGAGTGATTCCAGAGGCAGAGGGAGCAGCTTAGATTTTTTGTTGAGCATATCTCTAGCTGGACACAGAGATTTTTTGCAACAGTTGTTAGATCAGAACCTGCGTCGGGTGGAAGAATATCACATACAGAGGGAAAATTTCTCTCAGTGAAATTCTAGTCTCAAAATTTCAAATTTCCAGTTGCAAATCTACAATAGCACCTAGCAAAGCCACGCATTCCAGGAGGGAGTGTGAATACCATAGAAGCAACTGAGAATAGGGAAAGAGGGATTTTTCAAAATTTTCAGAGATGGCCACTGTCGGGCTTAGACATTAGGATAGGTTAGATGGTGATTCCAACTACGTCATATGGAAGCCAAGGATCTCCTTCCTTGTAAATGAATTTTGCCTGAAGGAATATATCGATAATGTGGTGGAGATTCCCATGGATGCAGATCAGTTGAAGGAGTACCTAAAGGAGATAGCTCGAATGAAGCGGTTGATCCTAGATTGAGTCTGGTATCATGTAGTCTCGCATATAGTTGGAAAGGATACTGCCAAGAAGATGTGGGATTATCTCGCCATGTTGTATCAGGGTACTTATGTGCAGTGGAAGATGTACCTCGAGGAGAAGCTTATATGCATCCGGAATGCAGAAAGGGGAAGGCATAGACCCTTTCCTTACCATGAATTTTGAGGTCTGAGGTCAGTTGTTAGTTATTGGGGAAACACCTCAACCCACGAAGCTAGTGTGATTATCTCTTAGCATCATCTCTAAGGAGTAGAAAGTTTTTTCCAAAACATATTAGGCAGAGACATGCTACTGAGATGGAACAGGATGTGGTTTTATTTTCAACAGCAGGAGTTGATATGAGCTCCACTAGTGGCACCAGCAGTGGGAAGAAGACGATGAAGGAAGAGGAGAATGTGGCCCTCGCATCTAAGGGTCCCATTCAGGGGTAGGGGGAGAAAAATAAGAAGAATAAGGACCTGTCAAAGGTAAAGTTCTTTAAGTGTGGTGAGCTTGGTCACTACAACATGCAGTGTCCTCTTAGAAATAAGTACAAGGAGAAGAAACATGACCAACAAGAAGCTTCGGGAAAGATCAACATAATTTCCTCCAAGTTGGATGAAGACTTCGCTATGATTGCCCATATACCTCTAGGAGTGAGGTGGGGTGACTTGGAGTTTTATCCCCAAATATCTACAGATGAGTAGGGTCCTTGAGGATTCCACCTCATTGATCAATACCTAGCTATGGGGGCCCATATTATTCAGTATAAGGATGGATTAGTGGAATCTGGTGCAGTCATATACTAGAGTGATAGTTGTAAATACTACTAGCAGTTAGATGCTAGGAAGTGTAGTGCAGAGTTGGCAGCAGTGCAGATGGCACAGTGCAGAGTCAGTAGCAACACAAATTCCTCAATAACAAAGCAGATGCTAGTAGCAGTCAGGACTCAGGTGATAGATGCATCATACTGAACATAGTTGGTTCAGTTTTGAATGTTTTTTAGTTGCATATGTTGCAGTAGAAGCAACAACAAAGTTGAATTGGTTCATTAGGGTCAACAACAACATAGATGTAGTGCATATCAGAGTTGCGCAGTGGTTGGTGGGCAGCAGCATCCAGAAATCAGCAACGTGACAAGAGATGAAATAGAGATAGAGTGTTGTGGAAGGGTGTGCAGCACTAGAACGCATTCCTTGCTAAGATGGAGTGTTATTTTTTGTATCATCGGATGTGTTCTAGCCATGAAATTTGGTGGAGAGGCTAGAATACATGAGATCTCCAAAACCCATAAATCATTTCTAGAAATTCCACCTAGAAGTGTCGCAATTAGATTATTAACTGATATTTAAATATTTCCTAAGTCTAAACTTAGGGAATATGGTTAATTAATTAGTATTAATTGAGATAAGGCGATAATGATCTAAAAACTTAAAGGGATCGACTCCAAGATGATGCTAACCATTGATCAAGTTTTAATATTGGTCATTGGTGCTCCAAAAAAATATTATAAGAGGAGGTTGATGTGGTGATGGAGAACACACTTGCATAGTTCGATTTCATTGGCAAATTGATTCCCAAAGTAGCAGTAGTCAGTTTCCAAAGCGATAGTCAGAGAGATCGAAGCCCTAAGAGAGGAGCAGAGACGGTGAGGCTAGGGGATGCATTCCATATCCAGTGAGTGCATTTGCAGAGAGCCTAACGCTGGTATAGTGCATTAGTCTCTAGAAGCAAATTGATTTGTTATGGAAAGAGTCGTTTTTAGTTCCATGGGCTAGGAAGGAGTCCCAGAGTGTCGGAGAAGCATCTTTCCAATCATCAGAAGGAAGAACGACTTCGTCAAAAGTAAATTTGAGGTTAGACATCTAGCCAGCTACGTAGAGCAGCGTAGAGGCTGACATAAAGGGTCAAAGGGCCGTACTTCTGAAGGCAAAGGCGTGCCGAGAGATTTCCTGTGGGGTGAGGAAACTTCCTCACTATATTTCTGCCAGTATTCTTCTCTACAGTATTGCCAGTATTTCAGCATCCAGTTGTACTCATATTTTCTCACTACTTCTTAATAATAAAACCCTCGGTTGATGCACAGGTTTTCACAAGTTGGGTTTTTCTAGGGATTTTTTTCCAAAAATACTTGTGTTACTTTTATGTGTGTGTGCTATCATTTCTTCTAGTGTTTATTCTTCCACATTTTTATTTGTGTAGATTGAAATGTGATTTATTTAGTATTTTCCATAGTAAATAACAAATACATTATTAATTTAAATTAATGATTATGAGAATACTTTCCAGTTGCTGCAATAGGATTCTGGTCTTAGGAATTTTCACAAAAACCAAATGACCATCCAATTGGTATTGCGCTCCCTTTATCAACCAACTCAACTAAAAATCCATAAGAAGACTCAACAATAATAGGGAATAGGGAGCATTAATTGGAAAACATAGTGTTAACACCCAAAGAAGGGATATGTGATCAAAAAAGTGATGGTAATAAATGAACCTGAATAATGCCAAATTTACACCACACTAGAACAATGAAACAAAGGGAGCAGGTGGAAGACAAGGGAGCCCATAAAACTCGACAACCCATGTGAAAACCAGATGAAAATCCCCACTACCAAAAATGTCATTCTCTAACACTAGGAATTTGAAATTGTATTATGTAAAATGCCACCAAGGACCAAGAAAAATACATTAATGAATGTAATGATACTAGGAAAAGGGAACTAAAAGACACACAAACCTATAGAATACCACGATGGGAACTGAACATGCAGTCGCCCACTTCTCCCTTGCTCATCTAGAATTTCCCATTCCCACCAATGTTAATTATAGTTGATAGTCTCCTAGATTACCTTAATCTTGATTTCCCGTAACTCCAGATCCAGGAGCTCATGCCAAAGGTCAACAATGATCATCATTATCATGTCACACAGCATAACTCGACACTCTCAATGTATTGTATTCATTATCACAATAGTATGTCATGCATCCCATCCATTGGAATAAATAATTACTCACCCAAATAGAGGGATGAGGACTTACTTGTCCTTCATCACCCTACATGAGAGGGCATGTGCGTAATGGAGGTGGTAGCCTCTCAAAACAACTATTTACCCCTTTTTACCAACATAATTTGTTGCATAGTCTACAAAATTCCTTTTTTTATTTATTATATATTTAATGATGGGATAGGATAATAACCTATTTTATCATTTATTAGCAACAATCCCCTTGCTAAAATGATTTCCTTGTTATCCATTATATCCACCAAAAATTTGTTTTGTCTAAGAATATGCTAATATTTGAGTTCTTTTAGCATGTAAATTTTCATAGTTAACAATATGATGATGAGATATTTTGGAATAATATGTGAGATTATTATTCTAAGCTTACTATCCTTGAATATGGATGAATTTTTCATGTGAAACGTTGGACACCTAAATAACATCACCATGATATTTGAGTTCTTAAAACTAGATGAGAAGGACTAATATGAAGAAAAATTCAATTAAGGTGTAGGCCTTTAGGGATAGTTCATTTCCATAGGTGGCCTATTATAATTTTGAAATGCCCTAGAATTTTTATCTTGTTAATCATTTTATAATGAGCTACAAATAGTCCTTGAAATTTTCCATAAGCTTATGCTTTGTGTTGGTGGCCTACCCCAAACTCCAAGCAAAACAAATATCTATTTGACCATCGAGGCAAAAAATAACATCCCCCACACCTGCCATCCTTGGGTTAATTTTGGAGGCTCCCTTGAAACATAGATATTTGTTTGATTCAGAATTCATCCATTGTATAAACTCATATAGGGGAAGTATATACTAACTTTCTTGCTAAGGGCCTGCTTTAGGGTGTGAGATATTAATGCCTAAATTTTTCCACCAAATTTCTTCCTAACGGTCCAACTATTGCAAATATGGAAGGGGAAAAATTTGGGAACCAAAGTGCTCTAATAGAATAGAGATAGCTCGAGCAGCGAAAATTTAAGGAAGAGACTACTCATTTTGAAAGATGGATTGGTTTCTAGCTAGCCATTATTTCCAATAGGCATACTTTGGTAGGGATTTTCAAATTCATTTGAAGATCAATTTCTCTTTCAATCCTCCCAAATATTCTTATCTTGGGATGGGAAGAAGGTTAAAGTATGATAGATCCATACTAGCCTAGGACAAAGATATTTCAAGGCGTGTTTCCACACCTCCTTGGAGAATGAGCATTCAAGAAAAATATGGGGAGAAGATTTAGTTTAAGAGAGACAAAGGGCGCATTTAGATGGTCTACTAATTCCTCTCTTTGAAGGGTTCCTACTATTAGAATTTTTTTATGGACCAAGGTGTAAAAAAAATGTTGATTTTAGGAGGCCATTAATATTCCATATATTTCCCCAAATAAAACTTCTAGGGGGGGAGGGATATCGGGAAATATGAAGGTGAGATATCCTTTTTTTAACCAAATAATCTAAAGCTCCCATACGTCTTGTGTCTTAATTCAATTGCTTTTTAGGAGTACAATCTCAGAAATTGGATTAAACTTGCTTAATAATATTGTGCAGATGGCTTGGAACAATTATGAAGTCCCATTTCCTCTATAAATCATCTTCATACCAAGCTGAAATGTCAGGGAGAAGGGACTTATTTTGTCCAGATAGTCAGGCATGCAAGGGAAAAAAGGAAGGAAAAATAGAAATGGGTTGGTTACCCATAATTTTGTCCTCATAAATATTGAAACAAGACCCATTTCTAGGAATATAAGAAATAGAGGATCTGATCAAGGGTAGGGTTGAGAACATAAGTCAGAAAATTGAATAACCTCCTCTAAAATTCACTACTTGTTATAGACAGTCTCTTCTTTCTCCACCAAAATAATTTTTCCAATTAACCTTCTTCCACCACTATTAAGTGCCCATGATTAGTCTCTAAAGTATCTTAGCTCCCAACGCTACATTCACCAACTGAGTATCCCTAATTTCAAGGCTTATCTGATGTTTCATGGATTTTAAAACAATTATTTTTACCAAATATAACTTTTTCATATTCATCTTCTCGCCTTGCCACAAGAACATTTGGATCTCTTGAGAGATATGGGACTCACCATTATGGGAACTAAAATGGCTTAATATTGAAACAACAGAAGGTAACATAGGAAAACATTAATAAGGATCACTCTCCTTGCTAGGTTAAGCCATATTACTCCCTAGTGGGAGAATTTTGACTTGAATTTCAATAGTAGGGATCCTAGGATGGGTCGAGAAAATGTTTAGGAGAAATAGGAATTACCAAATAAATAAATTATTTCCATGCTTCCATTATTTGAAAGTTTGGGACTTGGAGAATCTATTTTTTATTATATTACTTACATTCCAAGTGTATATATGACTTTTGGAAGTGTTTATCGGGCCTCCATAGTGATAAAATTTTCCAACACTTTTTTGAATCTTGAAGCAATTAGTGTAGATGGTCCCCATAATAGTAAGGTGTCATTAGTGAATTTAGTAATTTATTATTTTCACTTCCCTAGAAAAAATGATTCTTGGAAATGCTCTTATCCTTATTTCAAATTCAAATTGCTTGCTCAATGACTCCACAAAAGAGATATTTAACAAATAATGGGAGAGGGGACAACCTTGTCTCGAGCACCTGGAGACTTGGAAAAAACCATTAGGTCACCCATTTACTATAGGAGCAATCCATGGACCTCAAATGCATGTTGCAATCCAACTAAGAAATCAAGTGTCAAACCCAAACTTCTCATTATCACAAAGAGGAACTGGTGGTTGATCCAGTCGAAGATATTATATATGCCCATATTGATGATCATTCATTTCTACCTTATGAGTTTGCTGAAGTGAATAGCTTCTTGAACTAGGATGATATTATCAACAATTTGGTGATTGCCCAAAAACTTCCTCAGTTTTTTGAGATCATCTTTGGAAGAATGGGTTTAAGATGACTAGCTATAATTTTGAGATGATTTTAATGTAAAGAGATGAGTCTAAATCTTGAAAAGGAAGAAGTATTAACATTTTTGGGAAAGAGATCGAAGAAAGAAGAATTGATACCACCTCTCATATTGTGATTTTTGAAAAAAAATACCACCATTATTCATAGATCAAGCTTTACTATGTGCGAGCAAGAATGGTAGAAGCATGTTGAGAAGCCATCTGGTCCATGAGGCATTGTTTAGCCCCATTAAACTGAGGGTTTTCCAAATTTCTTCCTTTATTAATGGATAGAGAAATAGTTCATTACTCTCTCTTGTCAGCAAGGGGGGAATGTGCGCTAACATGTAAAATGGTAAACCACTCCATGGTCATGCGGTTTCCTCTTTAATTTTGCCATAAGAGTCTAATACCACTCCATATATCGTTATGGACTTGATATTAATTTTCCACTGCTAAATTCTTTCTTCATGACAGAAATTTTTTATGTTTCATTCCCCAGCGTTTAGCCAAAGGCTCCTTGAATTATGATGCCATGTCTTATCTTCCTCTTTCATGGTCTTATGCAACATAATGAACTCCTGGATTTATTCAAGCAATATTTATTCAATGATATACTTATGTTCCATCCACTTGTGCACTTATTTAAGTACTTTTTGGTGGAACTGGACATCCCCGCTACTATTCTTGTGTTCTGTCTTGATCAAATATTTTAAGGCAAGTTTTCTTTCTTTTATTTTTTACTCGGGAATGAAAACATGGAACCAAAAATCCAACAATACGATGTTTGGTAGACCACTTCAAAAAAACCCTGACAATTAAACCTTTGCAAGTTGAAAAAAAAGGGAGGGGGTCAAAATATTCTTGAGGGATGAGGGAAAACTGGATCGGTCTGTGATCAAACCCCCCCCCCCCCCAAGCCAAAATATTAAAAAAAAAGGGAGGGGGTCAGAATCTTCTTGAGGGATGAGGGAGAACTGGATCGGTCTATGATAGAACCCCCCCAAGCCAAAATATTCAACAAAAAGGAGTATCTTTAATAAAAGTGTTCATTTTCGATAATATTTTTTTCTATTATCATCATTATGTGACAAGGATTGATTCCTTTATTACTCCAAGTGAACTTTCCCTAGGTTGGTCGAACATCTATTAACTCACGGGAAGATAGGAGATCTTCAATTTTTTCATAAAAGGGAATTTGAACAGGGATTCTGACTTTTTTATCCCAGTGGTGAATAGCGACATTGAAATCCCCATTAATGATGCATTTATTATTGAACTAAGATCTATCCTATCTAATTAAGGAATTCTAACAAACCATTATTTCATGGTAAGCCACTGGAACATAAACATTAACTACAACACATACCTCATTGCTAGGAATACAGAGGAGGTGGGTGGTTATCCAATGTTGCATTATTTTTTTTTAAATCAATTAAAATTTTGATTCCAACCATAATGTAAACAGACCGCCACATTCCCCTCGAGATCCTATCACAGAACCTTGACTTGCTCATTGTTGAAGCTTACTCTTTCAGAGGGATTCGTTTTCCACCAACTTGTCTCCTATAAGATAAGAATTAGGGGATTCTATTTCTTTATCATACTTATTACTTCTAAGAGTTTTTTTCACTCCCTAACCCTCTACAACTCCAAGAGATTATCTTCATCTTTTACTAGAAGTGTTATGATTTTCCCCTTGAATGAGGGGTAAAACACTACCCTTTCTAGTTATTGTTGGTTGTCCTTGGAGAGAGACTTCAAGAGATTCCTATGTACCTAATTCCTTTTCATTTCAAAAATTAGCACTATAAATATTCCTATGAATTTATCCTTTTGGTTTCTTGGTAATTTTACTCACACTATAATCTTTCATCATTACTCCATCAAACCTTTACTCTATTGTCTACGAAGGAAGGGCCATGAGAATTTCAAGGAATTCACAAAGATAGGAAAGCCTCTTCATATTTAGCCTCCATTTGGATTACCTTTAAACGAGGCATTTTCTCCAAGATTTCCTTAATAGTTGGTGCTTCTTCAAGATTTAATTAGGTTCCTTGAATGGTTTTGATTTTATTTTCTCCTTCTTCTTCCAAATTTTCTATTGCATCGAAATTATTTACTCGAGGAAGGTTTTATTGTTCCTTGGTGGAAGAATATGTTTGACTCTTGTATGGGACTTTAGGGGAAGCATAAGCTTTTTCCATAGCCTATTTTACCTCATGGGCCTTCCCAACACCTTTTTACCTATTTTATCCATGACAATGCTTCAATTGCTACCATTACTTTATATTTTATCCCTAATTTTTCTAGGTCTGATATTTCGAATAATTTCTTGCAAAATGTATATACCCATTGCACATTTTACATTTAAATGGAAGTTTATCACATTATAATTTTTGAAAAGAGACTAATTATCAAGGGTTAGTTTCATTACTCCAAAATTCCTTTTATTAGATTCACCTCCACACAGATCTATGTGCATTATTTCATTCCATCACATGGCTTGGTATAATCAATGTATTTTATAAGTGCATTTCCAATACTTCAAAAGGTGTCCACATTCCAGCAGTAAAGGGGAAAATAGGGAAACTTCACCCACACTATAACCATTGAGGATTTTCCATTCTCAGTATTTGTTACACGGTAATTTGTCACCATGCTCATTTTCTTGTCCGTGATCCTAAAATTCCCCGTGACAGATATTGTGCAATGTTTCCACCATCAAGAAATATGTTAACATATCGCCTGAATATCCAAAGAAGACTGCCTTGGAATATTACTGAAGAAACTTGGTCAAATTCCTAGTTTCCTAGGTCAACGCCCTTCTTGGTGCCATGATCGCGTTGATGTCCTTTTCACAGTTTTGGCTTAGCAGTGTCATCGCCCTAATTTCTTGGAAAACCACGTTGAGCCCCTTTCTGGCAGTCTTTCCTAAAATGAAGGAGAAGCTTCGACCTCTAGAAGCTCAAGGGAGGTGAGTTGGTTGTTAAACGGTGGGGATAAGGTCGAGCTCTCTAATTTTAGAGCTTTGATCTCATCCATTGAGGTTCATCCTATTGTGGCTCATTTGCAATTTCCTTTATTTTATTTTCGAATATATATATATATATATATATATATATATATATATATATATATAATACGACAAAATATAAATCCTTCATATCCCGGAGAAACATTTATTTTTTGTATATTGGTTGATTGATATGTTTTTGGAAAGCATGTGAAGGTGGGACTAAGTGTTCCAATTAACGCCCATGCTAATTTTCGGGCGGGCTTAAAATAAGTGTGACTTAATGAAGATCAGCAGACAGAGGAGGTGCCTCTGCAGTTGACTCCGCTGACCACCCGCCAACATAGATCAATGGTTCACAATCATTGCGGGGGAAAAACCCCGATGGATGCTCTGTACCTCGAAGGACCACCGTAGTGACGTATGCGTCCATCTGGGAGACAGCTCATCAGTCATGTCATGGTTTCGTTACTCATCTGTTCAAGCATTAACTCATCATTAATGTTTGAAACCCCGCGCCATCTATATAAGGGTTCAAATATTTCTTTTCCTTATCGGTTTTCATTTCCTATTGTCCACGAGGTCATCCTAGTCACTCTGTTTGCTTATCTATGCGTTTAATTGTCCACCACCCTAAACTATTCCATGGCTAAGCAGTCTTCTCTGTCTGGATTTTCTAGAAATATTCCTCTCATGGACACTGAGCAAGATATTAGGGACACAACCTACACCGTGGAGCATTTTTCCCTCTACTAGCAAGTTCTCCTAAATGAGAAAATTTTCCCCATCTACTTAGCCATGGCCAATTCTGGTGTTTTATCTACATGCATCCCCAAAACACATCTTTTTCCCGGATTCATGCATTGGTTAGTGTCTACGTTGTATCTCGGCAAATGTTTCATGATGAATTGTTTAGGGGAAAATGTCCTTCAGGTTACATCCCAGTTAGTTCATCAAGCCCTATGTTATCCTGAGTCAGAGTCTTATGTCGAGTTCACTGATGAATCGTTGGCATATTCTATGATAATATTGCAGGACAGGAGTTTACCCAAGTCATCCTCTTTTTGAATCCGGAAGCAAAGCGATTTTTAGCAGATGATAAAGAATTCCCATTGGAGATTTTTTATGAAAAAGTCAGGCTAATGCTACAATCTCTCTCAAAGATACCTGGAAAAGAAGATGCTACTCAAATTGATAGGTCAGTGTTGGGATTATTTTCCTTGATGATGAAGCCTAAAGAGGTGTTGGATATTCCCTCTTACTGGTAAGAGGCTGTTAACACTCATCTCATGAGCTTTTCCCTTACTGGATCTTTCAGGTTCCTTTCACTTATCACTTATATTTTTTTTATCAAAATGTAGAAGAATTCTCACATTTGGGGCTAAACATTATGGATGTAAATAAGAAAAAATAGTCAGTAGATTTCTGGACTGATACAGTAAGAAATGAACCAAATGAGTGAGGGGTGTTTGATTTTTCTACTTATTTTATGCCAATTTCTTATAAGGTTTTGAATGGAGTTCCTCCTCCATGTTTCTTGCCAAAAGCTAAGGAGTTTCTTCAGTTAGGTATTAATTTTAAATTTGGGGATTGGCTTGTATATGAAGATCATTCAAAAATTAGATTATATGGAGTTGGGATAGAACCTTATATATTGACATTTTTTTTCCCCACGAGGTTGTTTGCATTGGAGTTTATTAGACAAATTCTGAATGTAGATCAAGTACATTTTGTTCCAATAAAGAAGGGTCATTTTTTTAAGCTACCTATATCTGTGGGACCATTCATAGTGAATATGAGGTAAGAATCCAATGAAGCTAACAGCATGTTAGAAGGCATGCACCTGCTACTAGGTGAGAAATGGGCCTATGATCCTCACAAGGTAATCTCTAACGGAAGGGTCGAAAATGGTTACTCTGCTATTTTCCATGACAGTATGCCTGAAATAGCGAAGTTGACTAACAAAATTTTTGTAGATTCTATTAGTTCCAGCATTCAAACTCCAATCATTTATGAAATTTTGATAAAGAGAAGCAAGGAGAAAGTTGTTGATTCTGAAGATGAAGAACAGAGAGCTGAGAAGAGATCTAGGTTGACAGAAGAAATACCAAGAACCCAACCCGATTTCCTTCTTCAATTAGGATATTCTCAGAATGCACCAGCTTCACCCTCAAGACTCTGAGATGTTCAGGATCAAGTTCCTTTGATCAAGCAAGTTTTTTCTCAAATTGCAGAAAAAAATCAGAAGATGAAAACTAGTATGGAGGGTCAAGATGAGTATCATATTACTCCAAACCAAACCATATTGTTGACTACCATGGACTTAGAAAGGGACCAGTTTTAGATTCTTTTTGTCACCCATCTGAAATGGCAGTAGGGTCATCCAGCAGTTTTAAAACTGTTAATTTAAATTTTGATGTGAAGAAAATCCCTTTACTTGATAAAGTTAATTTTCATATGCAGACAGGCCAATTGATTGTTAATGATCTAACCAAAACCAGTGCAGTTACTCAAAAGGAAGAACAGATGCTATCAAAAGTGATCAAATTGTTAAAATTGGAAAAGGATAATTCTGGAGCCCTTTTAATTCAGAATGAAAAATTGAAAAAGATCATTGTAAAAATTGGAGTAGATCCTAATGATAAATCAGTTGTACGGAAGTTTCTACAAAGTGCAGAGTCAGATATCAATGTATTAAAGAAGTTAAAGTTGCCTACTAGAGAACACTCAATGGCAGCAGAGGTAGCAGAGGTAGAGAATGAAAAAGAGACTCTTTTACAACAGCTTTTGCAGAAAGAGGATGAGGTTTCCAAGTTAAAAGAGTCTATACTTAACTTGCAAAGTCTATTTGACTCTTATTCTTGCACTATAGTCATGTCATCTGGAACTAATGATCCAGAAGCAAGATTGTCCCAGTTGAGAACTAAGCTGAAAATGGAAAAAATTGATCTTAAGAAGACTTAGAGAGAGCTTGAAATAGTGATCAAGATAATGCAGGCTAAAGAAGAAGTCAATAAGTAGAAATCAGATTGCCAGACAGCTTATGATGAAATCAAGGGTCTGAAAGGAAACATATCTCTGATTCAAGAAAAATATATTGTATGGAATGAGATCATTGAAGTCATGAAAACTGCTTGGGAGGCCTTGACAATAGTGTCGGAGGAAAAGAGCATCATCAGAAATTTACAGGAACTGGTCATGGCTGACAAACATAAAACTCTTAACAGAGCCTTTGGGAAAATAAATTCATTGATTCTATCAATTTAAAGATAGATCAGAAGTTGGAGGAAAACGAAATTAAATATAGGACATTGTGTGTTCTAGAGATTAATAAATTGATTGAGAAAAATGTATGCAGGAAAATGGCAGAGAATAAGTTGACATAAATTAAATAGGCTGTAAACATATTTGATAACATATTTGACAAAAGGACCAGAGCAGGGCTGCCGTCATGCTAGGATCTAAAAGGTAGTCTTCTATCATGGGATTCATATTAGCCACTGTTAGTGCTAGAAAAGAGTAAGGCTGATAATTCTCATGAGAAAACTGATATCCTGAAAGGAGCTACAGTTGTTAATTTCTTATAGAGGAATTTTCAATTATTATGGATGGTAAAGACTTTGTTCACAGAAAAGCCTAATTTCAACAAAATCATTGCCTTCATATTAGAATATCACAAATTGGTTAATTTTCCCAAAGCCAACATTGAAATCTGGAATAAGTGCAAAGAATGGATGATTGATTTACTGGGTGACACCTCAGCGTCCCAGAAGGACACATTAGCGAATCCGGAGAACATAGTGACAGCTGATCAAATCCAAATTCAGCAAATAGATTGATACTTTAGTTTTATTTATCTTTTGTTAAAAAATCAATGTTGTATGGAGTTTTTAATTTTCATGTAATAGTTAGTTTACACATTTCTAGTAAGTTTGAATAGTTACAAGTAGTTACAACAGTTATGAACTACTTTTTTACTGTATTTAAACAAATGAGAAAGAAGGAAGAAGGTTCCTAGTTTTGGACCTTTGGATAACTGTAAATTTTGTACTGAATTTTCTGAGAAATTAATGAAAGAAGATCAAGTTTCTTGCACTTGCCGATGTTGATGTGTCTTTCCATTTTCCCTATGTGTTTATTCTTCTTTGAATGAGGTGAATTAATGTAGTTGCAGGTCCTTTTTTACATCTATAAGTAAGAGTTAAACATCCTTAATGTGCACTCCTTCACTCCAACTATTATATCTACATAAAGATTATTTTGAGATTTAAAGTGATAGATTAAGTTTATCATCATATCATTTCGAGTATCCCTTCCAATTCTTCTTTCCATTTATTTCAATATCAGCAGTTAATGGCATTGTGAAGGCTTTCATTATATCAAATTATTGAGGGTATTAAATAATTATTTTCCAAAGGTGTTAAACAAAAACCATCTGATATTATAATTTTGTGACATATATTTATAAAATGTCTTAAGCGTTGATTCCTTACCATAGCCAAGGGATTGTTTCTTGAGATACAACATGTTTTGGCGTCATTGTCGGGGAACGAAGAAGCGAAGTTCATTTTCCTTGAGTTTTAGTTTAATTTCCTCTGGTTGTTTAGTGAGGAGGAAATATTTGGCTACGTTTGTTATTTTCATAATTATGGCCTTCAAAAGACCTCACACGAGGTCAAATACCTCGCAGCAAAAAGTTCCTACTTTTTCAAATACAGAAAAAATTGGTTTCTAAAAAGATTCAGAAACCAAAAACCCCTTCCACACTTGATCCTACATTTTCTGCTCCTGGTAGCAGTTCTCATAACCCTTTGTTTGAATATATTTCCGAGGAACTCTCTTTCTTGGAATAAGATTCACCTTTCACACCCATTCATTTTCAAGAACCCAAGTTGGAAGAACAGTCTTTCAAGTTTGTCTCTTTTACCTTTACACAATCTCAACCAAATATGGCTTTTGGTTCTTTTGTCGTTGTTCATCAACCCACTCCCATATCATTCTTTTCACCACCTTCATTCACTTTCACAGCAGGTTCATCAACCTCATCCACCCAAGGAGCAGTTAACCAAGGTGTAAACATGGTAGCACCAGCTTTCTTAATGAATAGATATGCACCACTAAATCTTCTGCAACCAATGAATTCCATGCCTCAAGAACACCTCAAATTACTTCCTCGTTTTACTAGAGAAAATGAAGTAACTGCAGAACAACATTTACCCTTGTTTTTCACTTTTTCTCAAATTTAAATGTAGAACATCTTAATGTGGTAATGAGACTTTTTGTGCGAACTCTAAATGGAGAGGCTATAAAATGGTTCAAAGGTTTACCAAATGTTTAAATTAATAACTGGGATGAGTTAGAAACACAATTCACTCAGAGATGGGGAGAAAAAAGAGATCATGATTACTCATTGACAAAGTTTGATACAATTAAAAGAAATCCTAATGAAAACATTTATGAGTTTGTTAAGAGATTCAACAAACTGTACAATAGTTTTCCTATAGAGATGAAACCCCCTCCTGTTGGAGCAAGGGTAGTTTTTGTTGTAGCCTTTGAAGAAGAATTCATTTTTTCACTAACATAGAGGAGATCTCCTACTCTTGAACAAATACAGAGTGATGCTCTGGAAATTGAAGCAAATATGACTGCAGCTAGAAAAATGCAAGAAAAGCAGTCAGTTCAAGAGAAGGGAAAAGATCAAGAAGAATCACCACAAGATAAAAGAATCGAGGACATGACAAAGGTGATTAAAAACTTATCAAACAAGCTAGCGAAGATGGAGTTAGAAAATAAAAACTCCCAAAGACCGGCACAACAAAACAGAGGAGGATTTAATTCTCAATTCAGAAAACAACCCCTGCAAATTTTTCAGAGGGAGAGAAGAGATCAAGACTAAGTTCAAGAACTGTTGTATATAGAAGCAACACCTTCACAGTCACCAGAAGATGATAAAAAAAAGCTGAAGATCAAATATTTGCTATGTACATGAGAGAGGATGAAGGAGAGGAAGAATTTGTTGAAGTTGAAGTGTCTTTTGACCAAGATGAGATGGATGAGTATTGTAGGAAATTTTACAGACTTCATGCAAGCTGAGTTGCATAAGAAGTATGATTTAAGGTCTAGAAAGAGATCAAGGGTGCATGATGATGAAGGTGAACAACAACAGTCGGTTCATTCTCCAATGGCAACTCTACAACAAAAGAACTCAGTAAAACAAGCAGATAAATGAAGACAACCCATAAATCCAGTGAATGGCACAGAAGTGCAATAGGCTAAATTTTCCCAAAGAAATTATGTTGATACCAATATTTTGGAGAAGGTAGTTCCTGTGCCTGAACAGATTTCAAATCCTGGAAGAAATCAAGAAGAAACTGAGAAGAATGTCAAACAAATCCAAGTTTTTATCCTATCAAAGGAGTTGAAGAAGATCAAGGTTCAGGTTCCTCTCCTTGAATTAGCTAAGGCACCAGGTTACAAAAAAGAAATTGCAGAATTCATTAATCTCTCTCATACTTAAGACATAGGTGATACTGTGAATTTACAAGAAGAAAAACCAGTGGTCACTTTTGGTCCTCATGCAGAAGAAGTGGATTCTTTTGTCCCTCCGTTTTACATCCCATTACTTCTTCATGATTTTATTCTCCATAATTGAATGTTGGACTCAGGTGTTTCTCACATTATTATGTCATTATCCGTTATGAAAGAGTTGAATTTATAGATTACTAAACCATACAGGTACCTATACTCATTTGATTCTAAGCGGGTAAAATGTGTTGGACTTATCAAAGACATGGTATTGTCTTTGGCGCAGATTCCAACAAAAAGTATTATGATGGATGTAGTGGTTTCTGACATTCCAGCAAGATTTGGAATGCTTTTGTCGAGGTCTTGGGGAGCGAAGTTGGGAGTAGTTTTAAAAATAGACTTCACTTATGTTGTTATTCCTATTTTAAATGGGGAAGAAAGAGGATTGTACAGAGAAACAAGATTTGTGAAAACTACCACAAAGAAATATGTAGGTAATTCCCCCATTTATAGTCAGGAAAAAGAAGATCTTTCGTGTTTTATGTTGCATGAAGATGCAGAATTTTTTGAAGACACACAGAAGAAGCTCTCTTCAGCAATTGTACATAATGATTTGTATTCAAAAAATATTTGGAAATGATATTTTGATGGTGCCTACTCAAATGATGGCATAGGAGTTGGATTCTTATTGATATCTCCATAAGGTAATCTTATGCCTTTTTCTTTTAAGTTAGAATTTGATTCAACGAATAATGTAGTTGAATATGAGGATTTGATCTTAAGTCTTCAAACTACTAAGCAAATGGGAATTCAATGCATTTTCATTTTTGGTGATTCTGAATTAATTATAAGGCAGATTAAAAATCATTGTCAAATGAAACATCCAAGGTTGAGATCATATAGGAATGAAGTTTGGGATTTAGTTGAGAATTATTTTGAAACCTTCAATCTACAGTTTATTCCAAGGGAAGAGAATAGGTTGGCAAATTCATTAGTAGTTGCAGCTAGCACTTTCAAGCCACCTATCAATCCCATATTGAGGTATGAGATTGAGATTATACATGGGCCCTCCATTCCTGACAATGTGAAACATTGGCAAGTATTTGAAGATAATGAGAAGATAAATCATTTCCTGACAATGATAAAAAACTTTGAAGGTACTGAGATAGATCAAGAAGAAGAACAGATAGAGCGGAAAGGAGAAATAATAAATCTTAAGCAGTCAATAGGTGAGCAAAAAATTATCCAATTAAAAGATAATGTAATTCCTAAAGGATTAGTTCCTCTTGAAATATTATTTTATTATAATGATGTTTTTGTCAATTCAAAGAAAACACATCAAGAGGGAGAAATGGAAGACTGTAATTTGGGAACCCAGTAGGAGCCAAAGATAGTGAAACTATTCAAAGGTGTTCCAAAAAATTATAAATAAAGGTACTTCGATCTCTTTAAGAAGTATATTAATGTGTTTTCTTGGTACTATGAGGATTTGAAAACATGTGACACAAACATAATTCAGCACGAAATTCCATTGAAGGAAGGAATCAAACCTCACAGACAGAATCTCAGATAGATCAATCCGTTGTTGCTAGCTCCAATTGAAAAAAAAGTGAAGAAATTGTTGCAGGAAAAAATGTTGAACACCTAATCCTCTATGGGTAGGTGTGGAAGGTGAAGAGTCACAAAGCAGTCCAAGTGACCTTGGAAGATGAATCCAAGAGTCACACCATTGTATTATAAATGTACATCTATGGTGAATAATATGAGTATCTCATGCCTATCTTTCTATGTGTTTTTTTCTTCATACACCATGTGTGTGTTTAACATGATATCAGAGTTGATATGTTCATAACCAGCTCAACCTTGTGTGAGCCATTTGTTTTTGTGGCCTGTGTAAATCTGCAAAAATCTTGTGCATTTTTGCAACATTCAAAAATCAATTGTTGCAGCATTCAAAAATCCTTTGCAGCATTCAGAAATCTTTTTGCAGCGTTTAGAAATTATTTTTGCGAAGAGCAACATTCTTCACTGCCATTTGAAATTTTGTGCATTTTAAAGTCTGCAGGTTTTCTCACTGCTCCCTACTGCATTCAGTTTTTACTTCTCCCTCCACTCTGCATTCTGAAAAAATTCTGAAATTTTTCCTGCAATTTCTGCCTACTTTTATTTCTGCACATTGGAGAGCTGCTGGAAAATATTGTCTGCTACTGTTTAAAGTGGGTCTTTGAAATTTTTTTGAGTTTTTACTGACAATTCTGCAAATGTCTGCAAAATTTTCTGCAAATTCTACAAATTCTACTATTTCTCCAGTTCTCTGCTATATATTTTACTCTTGATTTAAAAGATAAAAAATATAAAAGTAAATAAAAATAAAAAAATTCTGAGTAGCCTCACCTCTCGACCCTCGGCTTCCACACATCACTCACACTGCATCACTCACCCCCACTCCCCACGGCCCTCAACACTCACAGTCTCTCCCCACGGCCCTCTCGACCCCATCTCCCTACCCACTCACAGCGCTCTCCCTATCTGCGGCCTCACCCGACCCCCTCACATAGCACTCCCCTCACCTCACTCCCCGCCCCGTCACGCAGCCCTCGACCCATCCCCTTCCGCCCCCAGCCCTCAACCCATCCCCCTTACCCCTTAGCCAAACCCCCCGACCCCTCACCCGCTCGGCCTTTTTCCCCTCCCCACCTCCCCTCACCCCTCAACCACTCGGCCGCTCGGCCTACCCTCCCTCCCATCCCACGCGTCTCTGTGTTTCCCTGTTTTAGTTTTTTAATTCAGCCAAAGTTATAACTTCAATTTTTTTACAGATTGGCCTCCCCCAGAAATACCTTCCCTAGTTTCACCTCCCCCTAAATATTCCCCCAATTAAAACCTCCTCCAGATAAATTTTATCCCAGTTAAATCCTCCCCCAGATAATACCTTGCTTTTCCCTAAAAAAAAATTCACAAAAAAAAAAAAAACCAGCAGAAGAAGAGAGAGAGGAGATGGTAAATGGATAGATGGATTGTCTACATAGTGGAAAATGAAGTTTGTGTTGTATGTTATAAAAAAATGACCAAGATTTGTTGCATGTATAGAAGGGTGACTCTCTCAAAGAGATTGACAATGTGAAGGCAAATGTTGAAAATTGGTCATTATTTTCAAAACAGCAGTGGCATCATAAATTCACTTATAGTTCTGCCACAAATATTTTTTGGAATTCTCCTTCATCTTTATTGTGAAGTAATATATCAAGCTCAAGACCATATGCTCATCGATAGTGAATCATCCAAGCTTGTGAATATCTTTTTGTTGAATTAGAGTTGTTGGTGTAAAACAGTTCTTTGAAGAAGAGAGAAATCATTGGCCTTAAAAAGTTATTGCACAGAGGTATTTGCTGCACATTTACAAAAATATTTGCAGTGACATTGTATTGTACTAACATTGTGAGTGGATATTGCTTCTTCGTTCATAGTTTAAATCAGTGTTTGAATTGTAACTTTGAGTTGTTGAGAAATTGTTGAATACTTCTATGATGTGAGTCATTGTTGCTTGCCGATCAGATAGCCAAGTCTATACCTTGAGGTCCTCCATAATTTGAGTAGCAGAGTTTGTCCTTTGGGAATTCCATAGTTGGAAGAAATATTAAAAGGTGTTTGAAGTCACTGGTATTATTTTGAAAATAAGTTGAATTACATTGTAAACGGATGCATTATCGGTTGAAGCCGACACCCTTTATTTCTTGAGCCTAAATTGTTGAGAAAAATGGCCGAAATCAATGATGCATTAGAGTTTTTAAATAACCTTGTTCATTCCACTGTTAATGATATGGTAAAAATGAGCAAGAATTCTCTTTTTAATATTCAAACTTTCTTGCAAGATGCACAAGACAGATCAAGTTTTTGAAGTTGGAGTCTCAGTTTCAGCAAGATGAACTTCAGAAAAAGAGTCACCATTATAAACGTGTTTTTGTTCAAAACATTGAGAAGGACTCTCATCAGCAGCAAGAATATAAAGCTGCAGACGATTCACATTCAGTTCCTTGTACAAGATAATATTTACATGCAGATGCAGCAGCTCAGTCTGCACTTCCCAAGCCCATCATCAGACCTTGGGAAGAGCTTGTCCAAAACAAGCACAGAACCGGTCTTGGATATGACAAGGAGTTGTCCTTTCATATTCCGGACTACTCCAAGCCTATCAAATTTCAGAGTTCTGGATTTCTTTATGACAAAGCACCTTCAGCTGTTCTAGATCCTGCTCCACTTCCACAACAACAACAATAAATTGTAAAATGCCAACACTGTGATTGAGTTGGCCATATGAAAGATCACTATTTTGATCTTCATCCATGCAAGCACTGTGGTCGACACACCCATTCTTCACACGGATGCTTCAGAACAAGCCTCCTGCAAGAACAAAGATTCATCTTGGATGGATCGCTTCTTGGCAATGGGCATCAACAGCCAAGAATATGTTTAAGTCACATGTCAGAACTTGTTCTCGAATATTGAACAATCTTGCAGTTGATTTTTCACCATCATCTCACCTTGTACCTGACAGGGGGGGAAATGGTGGTCATCTACAAGCTTCAAAGTCAAATCAAGCGAACCTGATCCACAACCTGTCATTGCATATTCAGAGTTGTAGCCAGAGACATAGCAGTTCAAGCGAGCCTGAGCCACAATTTGTCATTCCAAATTCAGAGTTATAGCCAGAGACACGGAAGCCCATGAGCATGCTTTTGGTTGATGGATAACCTTAAACCATCCTTGTGAGGTTGATATTCTTCCTCTTTCAGAGCACTTCCTCTAGCAGAAGACTTCAGCTTCTTGCTAGCTTTGGAAGAGTTCCAGGAATTGCATCAAGCATTCCAGTGTTGATGGTCATCCTTAAACCATCACAGGTTGTAGGCTTCCCTTCTTTTAGGTTGAAGGTCTCCCTTTTCAAATATGAGGGACAATTCCTCTAGCAGAAGCCCTTAGCTTCTTGCTAGTTTTGGAAGAGTTCTAGGAACTGCAATAAGCGTTGTGTTCCAGTGTTGGTGGTCATCCTTAAACCACCTCTTTATGCCAACATTTCAGAGAGTTGATTCAGCCTAAGTGTTGTCGTGCATACTTTACATATTTTTATTACAACTTTCTTCTTGGAATCACACATACCCCTTCGGATTAAGGGGGGGAATGTTGAACACCTAATCCTATATGGGTAGGTGTGGAAGGCGAAGAGTCACAAAGGAGTCCAAGTGACCTTGGAGGATGAATCCAATAGTCACATCATTGTATTATAAATGTACATCTATGGTGAATAATATGAGTATCTCATGCCTATCTTTTTATGTGTGTGTTTAGTTTCTTCATACACCATGTGTGTTTTTAACAAAAAATTATATTCCCTCTCAAATATTCATACCGGGTTTCTTATCTGGTTTCTGTGAGGAAGAAGAATGGAGAGATAAGGTTATGTGTAGACTTCAAGAATTTGAACAGAGCATCTCTAAAATACAATTATCCTTTGCCTAAAATGGATTATGTCTTACAGAAGGTGACAGGAGCATACAGGTTGTCTATGGTTGACGTATTCTCCCGGTATAATCAGGTAGCAGTGGAAAAAGAAGACCAGAAGAAAATTGCTTTCACAACACCTTGGGGCACCTTTGTGTATGCAAGAATGCCATTTGGCCTTATGAATGCAGGTGAAACATTTCAGAGGGCCATGGACATAGCATTTGTTGGTGATAAATTTGTAGTTATATATCTAGATGATGTAACTGTTTTCTCATGGTCAGATGATGAACACTTGGAGCATTTACAAAAGACTTTTCAAAAGTGCAGAAAGTTTGGTCTATCACTAAATCCTAAGAAGTCTTTATTTTCCTTAGAAGAAGTTAAATTGTTGGGTCACATAGTTTCAAAACAAGGAGTAAAGATTGATCCAGCAAGGTTGGAATCCATTCAGAAAATTCCTTTACCCAGAAGCAAAAAGGATATCCAGAGATTCTTGGGAAAAATAAACTTTCTAAGAAGGTTTGTGCCAAATTATTTTGAGATTGTGAGAAATATAACAGACATGTTAAATAAAAATGTAGAGGTGAAATGGGATAAGGAAGCAAGAGAAGCGTTTGCTAGAATAAAGGAAGCATTGCAAGAGGCTCCAGTTCTGATTAGTCCATATTATCAAAAAGTCTTTCAATTATTCTCATTTTCATCCCCCTCTACTATTGATGTTGCATTTTTGCAGAAAAATGAGGATAGCAAGGAGAAGACAGTGGCATTTTTCAGTAAAGTTCTCAGAGACGCTGAGCTCAAATACAATATTCTGGAGAAACAAGTATATGTTTTGGTCAAATCAATGAAAGCCTTCAGGACTTATGTATTACAGTCCCAAATAACTGCTTATGTCCCTAATTCTACTGTAAAATACGTGTTGGTTCAAAGTGATGTTGAAGGATAAAGGGGGAAATGGATAGCTAAAATCCAAGAGTATGATTTGTACATTAAACCCACCAAGTTATTCAAGGGACAGGGTTTAGCAAATTTGTTGACATAAATGAATTTTCAAGCTTTTGAAATTAATTTTTTGGCACTAGTAGATGAAGTTGTTAATGAAGAAGGTCAGAGCAAGTCTAAAACAGGTATTCAATACAAAATTTTGTGCTCAGATTGGTATAAAGATATTGTGCATTACCTGTGTTTCTTTTCTTGTAAAACTTCATTAAATAGAACAAAATATAGAGCTCTTAAACTCAAATATCAACCATATGTTATAGTGGAAGCAAAGCTATACTAGAAAGGTCCTGCAGGAATTTTGCTGTTATGTTTGACTGAAGGTGAATCTATTGAGATCGTCAGAGAATATCATGAAAGTCTCTATGGAGGTCATTATAGTTGGAAGGTCATTTCTCATAAGATTCTCAATTTAGGCTTCTATTGGCCAACCCTGTTTGCAAATGTTTATAGACTGGTCAGAAGTTGTCAGAAATGTCAGTTATTTGCTGAAAAGAAAAAACTTGCTCAATTACCTCTCATCCCAGTATTCATTAAAGAGCCCTTCAGGCAGTGGGGATTGGATTATATTGGGGAAATAAATCCACCATCAAGTGGATTCTAACTGCCACTGATTACTTCACAAAATGGGTTGAAGAAATACCCACCAAAAAGGAAAATAACCAAGTAGTGATGAATTTTCTGGAGAAAATTTTTAGCATATTCGGATGTCCAGTCAAAATTGTGATTGACAACGCTCAGGTATTCAACTCTTCTCATTTCATTAATTTATGTCAAACATATAATGTAATTTTATCACATTCCACAACATATCATCCCCAAGGGAATGGATTAGTAGAGTCTTCAAATAAGTCGTTGGTCAGAATCTTAAAGAAGACAATCACCTAAAATAAGAAATATTGGGACATGAAGTTGAATTTTTCCCTATGAGTAGTTCGAGTCACTACCAGGGGATCTACTGGTAAGTCTCCCTATGAATTGGTTTATGGAACTCAAGCATTATTTCCTACTCAGTTGGCCAAACCAGTAATTTCTTTTCTTCAAGAAGCTCAGGAATAACCTAATGCTCTGGTGAGGAGATTGAATAAACTAATTGAGTCAAGTGAAAAAAGAAGAAGGGATAACTTGATTTCTTGTCAGGAAAAGATGAAGTCTATTTTTGACAGAAAAATCCAAATAAATTCTCTTTCAAACGGGAGATTTGGTATTAAGATGGGACACTAGAAGAGAAGAAAAGGGGAAGCATCATAATTTTTATCCTCTCTATCATGGTCCATACAGAATTACTGAGGTAAGGTCAAACAACACATTCATTTTGGAATATGTAGACGAAGAATCAGTACAACTGCCTGTGAATGGGCAGTATCTGAAACATTATTTCCAGCATTAAAAATTTACCATTTCACCATTGTACATATTAGTCAGTTCACTATTCATATATCACCAAGCAGTATTTGACTCAATGCCCAAATTGAAGGTACCAATATGCAGTTCTTATTGTTTCATGGAAAAAAACACTATCCCCAGGAGGAGCCAGATGTTGTGGCTCATTTGCATTTTCCTTTATTTTATTTTTGAAAAAAAACGACAAAATATAAATCCTTCATATGCCATAGAAACATTTATTTTTTGTATATTGGTCAATTAATATTTTTTTGGAAAGCATGTGAAGGTGGGACCGAGTGTTCCAATTAACACATGTGCTAATTGTCAGGCGGGATTAAAATAAGTGTGACTTAATGAAGATCAGTGAAAACTCGTGGGCAAGAATAACCCACAGGTTAGTAGAGGAGGTGCCTCCGCAGTTGACTCAACCGACCACCTACTAATCAAGGTCAACGGTTCACAATCACTGTGGGGGCACAACCCTGATGGATGCTCCGTACCCCGGAGGACCCCCGCAGTGACGTATGCGTCCATCTGGGAGACAGCTCATCAGTCATGTCATGGTGTCATTACTCGTCCATTCAAGCATTAATGTTTGAAAACCCATTTTATATATATAGAAGGTTCACAATCATTTTCCCCTATCAGTTTTCATTTCTGCATTTCCACAAATTCATCTAATCACTCTACTTTCTTATCTTTGTGTTTAATTGTACACACTACAGAACTATTCCATGACACAAGGAAGTCTTTTATATCCAGGCTCTTCTAGCCATGTTTCCTCTCATGATTTTCATGAGAATCATTATTGAGTAACCACATAGTGGAGATAATTTTCCCTCTACCAATAAATTCTCCTGAATGAGAAAATTTTACCCATCTACTCAGCCATGGCCAATTCCGGTGTTTTGTCTGCATGCATCCCCAAAACACTTCTTTTTCCCGAATTCGTGTATTGGTTAGTGTCTACATTGTATCCTGGAAAATTTTTCATGATGAATTGTTTAGGGGAAAATGTCCTTCAATTTACAACCCAGTTAGTTCGTCAAGCCCTGTGTTATCTTGAGTCGGAGTCTTATGTCCAGTTCATTAATGAATCATTGGCATCATTTTACGATAATTTTGCAGGACAGGAGTTTACCCAGGTCATCCTCTTTTTGAAGCCAGATACAAAGCGGTTTTCAGCACATGATAAATAATTCCCATTGGATATTTTTGATGCAGAAGTCAGGCCAGTGCTACAATCTTAGTCAAAGATACTTGGAAAAGAAGATGTTGCTCAAATTGACAGGTCAGTGTTTGGATTATTTTTCTTGATGATGAAGCCTAAAGTGGTGTTGGATATTCCCTCTTACTGTAAAGAGGATGTTAAAACTCGGCTCATGAGATTTTCCCTTACCGAATCTTTCAGGTTCCCTTCACTTATCACTTATATGTTTTTGTATCAAAATGTAGAAGAATTCTTACATTTGGGGCTAAACATTATGGATGTAAATAAGAAAAAATAGTCAGTATTTTTCTGGACTGATACAGTAAGAAATGAACTAGATGAGGGAGGGGTGTTTGATTTTGCTGCTTATTTTATGCCAATTGCTTATAAGTTTTTGAATGGAGTTCCTCCTCCATGTTTCTTGCCAAAAGCTCAGGAGTTTCTTCAATTAGGTACTAATTGTAAATTTGGGGACTGGTTTTTATATGAAGATCATTCAGAACTTAGATTATATGGAGTTGGGATAGAACATTATAGATTGCCAATTTTTGTCCCCATGAGGTTGTTTGCATTGGATTTTATTAGATAGAGTCTGAATTTAGATCAAGTAAATTTTGTTCCAATGAAGAAAGGTCATTTGTTTAAGTTGCCTATGTATGTGGGACCATTCATAGTGAATATGAGGCAAGAAACCAATGAAGCTGATAGGATGTTAGAAGGCATGCACCTGTTACTAGGTGAGAAATGGGCCTATGATCCTCACAAGGTAACCTCTAATAGAAGAATTAAAAATGGTTACTCTGCTTTTGTTCATGACAGTGAGCCTAAAATAGATAAGTTGGCTAAAAAAAGTGTTTCAGATTCGGTTAGTTCCAGCATTCAAACTCCAGTCATTTCTGAAAAAATGAGCAAGAGAAGTAAGGAGAAATTTGTTGATTCTGAAGATGAAGAGAAAATATTTGAGAAGAGAGCTAGATTGACTGAAGAAATACCAAGCACCCAGGTCAGTTTCCTTCTTCAATTAGGATATGCTCAGAATGCACTAGCTTCACCCTCAAGACATGGAGATGTTTAGGATCAAGTTCCTTATATCAAGCAAGTTTTTTCTCAAATTGCAGAAAAAAATCAGAAGATGAAAGCTAGTATGGAGGCTCAAGCTGAGTATCAGATTACTCTAGACCAAACCAAATTGTTGACTGCCATGGACTTAGAAAGGGACCAGTTTAAGATTAATTTTTCTCACCCATCTAAAATTACAGTAGGGTCATCCACCAGTTTTAAAACTGTTAATTTTAACTGTTGATGTGAAGCAAATCCCTTTACTTGATAAATTTAATTTGCATATGCAGACAGGCCAATTGATTGTTAATGATCTAACCAAAACGAGTGTAGCTGCTCAAAAGGCAGAACAAATGTTAGCAAAAGTGATCAAACAGTTAAAATTGGAAAAGGCTAATTCTCGAGCTCTTTCAAATAAGAATGAAGATTTGAAAAAGATAATTGTAAAAATTAGAGTAGATCCTAATGATAAATCAGTTGTACAGAAGTTGTTACAAAGTCCAGATTCAGAGATCAATGTATTAAAGAAGAAGTTAAAGTTGCCTACTCGAGAACACTCAATGGCAGCAGAGGTAGAGAATGAAAAAGAGACTCTTTTACATTAGCTTTTGTAGAAAGAGGAGGAGGTTTCCGTGTTTAAAGAGTTTGTACTTAACTTTCAGAGTCAAATTGACTGTCATTCTTGCACTATAGTCATGTCATCTAGAACTGATGATCCAGCAGCAATATTGTCCCAGTTGAGCACTGAGCTTAAAATGGCAGAAATTGATCTTAAGAAGACTCAGAGAGAGCTTGATACATTGATGAAGATAATGCAAGCTAAAGAAGGAGAAGTCAATAAGTATAAATCAGATTGCCAAACAACTTATGATGAAATCAAGGGTGTTGGAACAGGGTCTCCCACAAAGCTACAAAACTGGTCCATTTTGCATATTTCTGATTATATTTAGTATAGAGCAGGGGTTTGGGGTGGGTCAAAGCCCCTAAAGCATTGTAATTAGGTCAAGGGTAGACCAAGAGCCAAATCTAGAACTCTGCAATGAATAAGTTGTATAACGGTCCTGTTATGATGAATAAGCTTAAAATGTATATAAGAAACACATAGACATCATTTTTTAGCTACAGCAATAACTTTCATTTTGTTTCATAATCCGGAAAGTGGGGAAAAAGGGGATTTTATGCCCTAAAAAGGTTGTTTTCATAAATGAGCGTAAAAATAAGTAGGGGAAATGGCTGGATATGATAGCTTAGGTCATGAGGGACCTATGCTCCCAATTTCAACTCAAACTAATGCTTCTAGCTATGGTAAACAGCTCCTCCTTTCCCGCCTAGGCTAGAAAACATTAATTTCCCATGAATTTGTTAAACAGAAATTTTTGAATACTGTGAGAGAGTAATTTTCACGAGGGCTTCTATATAAAATGATGGAATAATTTTTATCAGAATTTTATATTAGTAATACAGCAAAGAAATGGAGGTTTAATCACTTATACAGTAAAAACAAGACACCCGGCAAGGTTTCTGGCAAAATGCATGAATAACAAGCAGCACTGCAGAAATAACGTAGTTACTGCATCTCTATATTATACATGGCTGAATATGACATGAAATAGCTGAATAATACAGAAATATGGCCAAAGGCATCTGTAACAAAATCTCGGAGGGGAATGAGCACCACCTCCTCAAAGACTAGCACAATATCAAAGGATGCAACATTGTTGTTGCTGCCTCTGCATCAAGGACGCAGTTTTCTGAAAGAGACTGTGTTATGGCTGAGTATGGATGAATGGCCCCAAGAAAAATTCTGAAATGAAGCTCAAATCACTCCCCTTTTATCCCTTAAGCAAGCTTTTCTCAAGAGAGGATGGAATTCCCGCACAGGAATTCTTTGCACTAAGCAGTGCAGCAACTTCGGCTAAACAGCTGAAGCATGCAAGTGGTCTCAAGATAAAAATAGTTGAATACATGAATTATATCCCTTTGATTCTATGCCTTCATTTTATATTTGGTGAGTCTCCTCATCCCGGACACCACACAAAGTTGAGGTGACTTCTTCATGAAGCTTCCTATTTCAAAACTGCGCTGCCCTAGTTAGCTTCCCTCCTCTTTGTGACAGCGTTGTTGACTTGGTCAACTGGAACCAATCCACCAGCAGTGCCTCTGTTCACACCAAGGGATCTTCAATCTAGTTCTCATATGTGTGTCTAGGCTGATCCTTGTTCACATTGAGCTAGTTTACTTGAGTATTTCTTCCTCCTCAAGAATGGTTGTTGACTTAGTCAAACTTGACTATGTCTCCATCTAAAATGTCATTGTTCACACTTGGAAGTGTAAGACCAGCTCCTAAGGTGATTTTTTCCCTTAATAAGGTGTAATTTATTCATATTTTATTATTCATGGGCCTCCTTACCCATTTATTCCTCTCCTAGGTGAAAGTAGCAAAATCTAATATTCCAATTTGCTTATGTGCAAATTTTGGAATATTACAGTCCTCCCCTCCCAAATGTTGCTTGTCCTCAAGAAACTGCAAGGATAGGACTAAAGAGCACCCTCTTCTCACCTACAGCAACCTCATAATATGAAATCCTCCAAGGATCAAGGTGCTGCATCATCAATATATCTCCAAGTTGCCCCTCCAAAGTGTGCAATCCATCTCTTGGGAAGCATCCCAAATAGCTAACGTTGTGTGACAATGAAACATCCATGGAAGCAACAATGGGTTTAGGTCCTCTTGAAGCATGAGAGCTGATATAGATTGGGATTCAACATCCCCATTTTAATCTCTACTCCCCAATCTATTAACCAAAAAAAATGAGTCACCCTCCAGTATGGCAACTCATGAAGGATCTCTTCCACCTTGAGCTCCTGCAAGAAAGGTGGTCTACATAGCTGATTGTGTGGAGTTAAAATGTGCATCTCTTGTTGCTTCTCTCTCAACTTATGATATATATGGGGCTGCTGCTGATATATGGCTTAGATATAACAGTCTTCAAGAAAGACCCAAGCCACCCCATCAATTCCAACACCCATGAGGTGTCTCCCCAAAGAACTAAAACCTCCCAAATGAGTCCTCTCACTTGAAGGCAAGATGTAAAGCATGGTAATCAAGGTTTGCCCCTTGTTCTTTCTAAAATATGCAAATTGTATGATGTGAAGGTGTTAGTATGAATCTTTCGTCGTAAAAGATCACTTTAGCTACGCATAACAAATAGCCCTAACATCGATTATGGTTGCAAAATATCTTTAAGTCTGCTGCACAAATTCAGATCTAAGCACAAAAGACATTAAGCAGATAAAATATAATATGGCTCCATGCATCCAATAGACAAGACAAGAATAAAGTGTTTAAAAGAATGATTTGTATTATATTAAAGAATGGGGCACCTGAGAGGAAAACAAGAAAGGTGTTTTCCGGTTCTCCTCGGTGGGATGGGTTCTTGGAAGTCCTCAGTGTTTCAGATCTAGCATTTCTCTCTCTTATGGATGTGGAAAAGCAAACATAGAACTCAATGGGAGTTCACAAAGAAAAATGGAAAATGGTGACCAAGAGAAGATCTAGAGTGATCTAATGCAATGAAGGTGGTTAATGAATGGGGAAAACCCCCCTATTTATAACAAAATATTGGGGTGGTCTAGAACTCGGTGCATGAATAAAATATTATTAATCGAATTCTAGAAGCACCTTTTAGGAATATTTTATTATATTTGTTGGAGGGAAAAGGATTCTTGACTTGGGTCAATTCCTTTATTTATAAATAATAAACAAATAAATGATTTATTTATCATTTTAGGGGAATGATGGGAATATAATTAAATAAATAATGGTTTATTTAATTATTTATGTATGATTTAGTCAAATTTAACTAAGAATATTATTTAAATAATGATTTAAATAACTTGTTCTTAGGAAATAAGTAAATAAATAAGGATTTATTTAATTAATTTCGTTGTTTTGGGTTAAATATGACCAAATAAGTTATTTTATATGGTGAAAGCAATTTTACTTAGGGTAAAATTGGTCTTACATGGTGTACTTGGGTTCATCTAATAATAATAGGTTAGATGACCAAAAAAATGGTGTAACAGATTGTCCCCCAACGTACGAGTGTTAGGAGCAAATTGCATGACCGAAGTACGTTGTAAGAACTCAATCACTAGATATCAAAAGGGAAGTGAGAGAGAGAAGTGTAATGTTGTCTGATGTGCTAAAGGACTAGACCCTGAGGAGATGAGACTTACAGGTGCAACAAGTCTCTAGTGTATGAAGTGGTACTTGTGCTAAAGGTGGCGGGGGAGGCATACCTATGCCCGCCGAGACAAAGTACAAAGAATAAGGTGCTCGGAAAACCATGGAACACAATAATGAAGCATGTGCTAGCCTAAACATGAGCCAGATAAATAACATGATGAATCCCACATACATGTGATGCCTGGAATAATTGTCAGGACTTATACAATAATATGGTAGTACATGAGATACAAATACACCCAAATGCCCCCTACACGCGGGGAAGGGCTCACAAAATCTTACTGATACGTGCAAATTGAAGAGGCGTCGCAAGTGGTTGAGGTTGATATCATCAAATGGGACGAGCTGCATCAAGGGTGGAAATGAAGTCAGTCGGGCATGTGGGGGGCTACCCGCAGGGCCACCCCCTCATGAGGGTTGAGACATCTCACACATGCCCGGGAATCACCAATAGTTGTTGTTGCGTCACTGGACCATCAAGTGTATATATCACGATCATGCTATGAAGAGCTCAAACCAAGGTATACTGCCCCCTAGACCTGACTTCTAGAGTAAATGAGCTGATGTCGACAGAAGTAGGTCCGCCATAGGTGAGGCAATAAGGGAACCCTGACTAAGGCACAAGGGAAAATAGTAGAGCGACGAAAAAATAGACACTAATGATGATGAAGAAATGATGAAAGGTCCAAGGGGGACCCGAAAAACATGAGTACAAAATGGTATCTCATGACGGAAATCGACACAAATAAGAATAAATATGGAGGCCAAGCGGTTCCCCAAAGAAAAGTGTTGTAAGTGAGGAAATCTGATTTGGAGAAGAGGGAAAGAAAGACTTCGTGGGCAACATGTGTCCTGGTGAAGTAGTGAATGAGAAAAACAAACCTATGCTGGCTATCTACAAGGAGATAAAACATGCATTTCGAGTGGGAAATGCTAAGGGTAATATCTCTTAAGATAGAGTGCATTGCGAGGATTAGGAAGGGGATGGCCTTCAAAGTCCTCTAAAAGATATGCTCCCTTCCCAGGATCTTTACTGATGATGTAAGGACCTAGCCACAATGAATTGAACTTCCCATGACCAAGGGTATCGTGGGCCTGGTCGTATACTAGAACAAGGTCACCTTCATGAAAGGTGCGAGGCTGTACTTTTCGGTCATACTGAGCCTTGGTGCGCTTTTTGGCTTCTTCGAGAGTTTGCAGTGCAACACGATGGTCTTCAGAGGCGTGCTCAAGCACGATAATTCGTTGTTCTAGAGGTTGGGTATCAGGGAGAAGTTTGATGGCCAAGTGAAGGGAAGGGATTTCACACTCGATTGGTAAGACAACCTCCTCGCCAAAGACAAGGTGGAAAGGAGTGAAATCGGTGGCGGTTTTAACAGAAGTACGATAGGCCCACAAAGCAGGGAAGAGCATGAGATGCCAATTGGTTTTGTGCTTATTCACCGTGCGTTGAAGCATGGTCTTAAGAATTTTGTTAACCGCCTCAACTTGACCATTACCTTGGGGGTAATAGGAAGATGAATATTGGTGTTCAAAACCAAATAGGGAGGAGAGCTTGTGCCAAATCTGATCTTCGAAATGTTGGCCATGGTCTGAGACTAACTTCTTCGGAACGTCGAAGTGAGCAATGACATGGTTAAAGAAAAAGAGGGTTGCAGTGGCTGCCGTATTGTTGAACGTAGGCATAGCTTCGGCCCATTTAGTGAAATAGTCAACTGCCACGATGATATATTTGTGGTTACCAGCAGATGGAGGTCGACATTCCATAAATTCGATGGCCCATTTGAAAAAAGGACCAGCTGTGACGACAGGATGGAGAGGAGCGGGAGGAGCTCGCGCCTTGGGGGCGAAATGTTGGCAATTGGAATAGTGTTTGACTACTCAATGCAATCACTGAAGAGAGAAGGCCAAAAATACCCAGCACGCATAATTTTTTGGGCAGTGGCGAGGCCGGAGAGGTGACCACCACAAGCGCCACTATGACATGCATTTAGGACTTGCTCGGTTTTAGCATGGGTGAGGCAACGACGAAGGACAGTATCTACGCCGCGACGATAAAGGTTAGCGCCGATGAAAAGGTAGCGAGAGGCTTGGTGTCGGATACGTCGTCGAGCATCACGATCAAGGTGAAGGGTGAAATTTTGGGTTCGCAAGTAAGTAAGGATATCACCGTACCAAGGATCGTCAGTGGTGATGGAAAACAAATGTTCATCGGGAAGAGCGTCATTAATTGGAGTATCTTGCATCCGGGTAGGCAAATCAGAAATGAGTTCAGCTAGGACTAAACGTTTCTTACTTTTTGGGGTGACAAATTCAAGGTCGAATTCTTGGAGAATAACGACCCAACAGGCATACTTCCCATTAAGGATGCGGCGACTCAATAGGAAAGCCATAGGGTTGGAATCAGTCACAACCTTGGTGGAACGCATGAGGATATAATGACATAATTTTTGGACCGAGAACAGGACAACTAGTGCTAATTTTTCTTCATGCGAGTAGGACACAGGTGGATCGGCAAGGTTCTTACTGACATAATTGATCACTTGTTCGACACCGTTATCATCCTCCTAGATAAGGACACTAGCAACCGAATAGGTGGAAGCGGAGATGTATAGAATGAAATCACGGTCGAAGTCAGGGGGACGGATCAAGGGAGCGGATGTGAGAGCATGCTTGAGGGTATCAAAAGACTCTTGAGCGTATGTATCCCAGACAAAGGGGTGTGAGATCGAAGAAGTCTAAGGAAGCCGTGTGCGGTAGTGGCATAGTCAGGAGCGAATCGGCGAAGAAAATTAGCTTTGCCTTGGAGACTTTGTAGCTGGCGTAAGGTACGGGGCAGAGGAAGTTCAAGAATGGCTTGAACCTTCAAAGGGAAGAGATTTATCCCGTCTTTAGACACGATGAAGCTGAGGAGACGACCGACAGGAACACAGAAGACACATTTCAAAGGATTAAGGTGAATGTTATACTTGCGGCAATGGAGAAAAATCACACGCAGGTCATGAAGGTGTTGGGCCCGATGTTTAGAACGTGCAGTAAGGTCGTCTAAATAGGCAAGAATAATATGGGCTAAGTCATGGAAGCAATATGCCATGGCTCGTTGAAAGGTGGCGCCGGCGTTTTTAAGGCCAAATGGCATGAATCGGTATGCGAAAGTGCCCCACGGACTAATGAACGTGGTTTTAAGTTGATCAGCATGGCGGATAACAATTTGGTTGTATCCGGAGAAGCCATCCATAAAGGAGAGAATCTCGTGCCCCGCACACTCATCGATGATTTGGTCAATAAATGGTGTGGGGAAGTTGTATTTTGGACAAGCTTTGTTTAGATCGCGAAAGTCGGTGCAAACACGAATGGTGCCTTGTTTTTTGAGGACGGGAACTGGGTTAGACACCCAAGTGGTATATTCAATGGGGTAAATGAAACCAGCCTGCCGGAGCTTGTCGATTTCAGCTTTGATGGCTTCACGTCTAGAAGGATGGATGGGTCTCAACTTTTGACAAACTGGAACGGCATCAGGCCATGTGTCGATGTGATGTTCGACAATGGCATGATCAAGTCCAGGAATTTCTGAGTATGACCAGGCGAAAACATCACGGAATTATTTGAAGAGTTTCGTGTAGGCTTCAATTTCTTTTGGAGTGCATTGGGCGCCCATGGTGATATGTTCTTCAATACTTGACTTGACAGAAATGTCGATTTTGATGTTGGGAGAGATATTAGCCATATTGCCTTCTTCGAAAGCGTTAGGTGCAGGGATGGGGTTTTTGAACCAATCAACTTTATCAAGAATGAAGTCTTTGGATTCGAGGGCATATTGGTCATGGGATTGATGTGGGAGGAAATATGCATGATGGTGCATATTGTCCCATGGAAAATCAAGGTTGGTCATGGCTTCCATGATGTCTTCATCGGACTGGAAGATGGGAAGAGAGGATGGAAGAGGTTGACCTGAGGAGGTAGAGGGATGAGACTCTTGATTGTGATGGGAAGGTCTCACAGGTACAATATCATGTGAGGTGACAGAGTGAGCAGTTGAATGATGAGGCGAAGTGTCGGGGGAAGGTACTAAGAGGTTGGTATCTGAGAATCGCGGTGATGAGGAAAGGTAGGAAATGGTAGCTGAAGTGTTGGTCATTTCAGTATCAGGAGGAGAAATGGTAATTGTGGTAGACAGGGGGTCCAGAGTGAGGGAAGAAGGATTACGGGCGAGGGCGGCTTCAAATTGACAGTATGTGGCTAAAGAAGCACGATACTTGTCAAGGCGAGGGCAAAGGTGGGTATAGTGGCCATGGAAATTGCACAAAGAATAAGGGTGATTGGTGCGCAAGTTCTTAAGTTTTGGGATAGAATCCGGTAGGGTGACATGGACTTCTGGGATGTCGTATTCTGGAAACGTTTCATTAAACATGGTCTTGAGAGGTGGTAATTCAGGATAGGTATGAGTGGTGTGACCAACAATATCACATAGAGCACACTGGATGGGATGCTTGGGAGGCTAAGGAGGGGTAGGGTTGGGTGGGGTAGGTTTGTCCTTCGATGCCCCCCTGCGAGCTTTTCCATTTTTACTCGAAGTGGTTGCAACAGGAGGCGGTGCTTGTTGGGGTGACGGAGGTACCGGTGTAGCAAGAGAAGTCGTGGGGATTGGTTGAACCGGGGTCAAGGTAATATATGGTTTAGGTTGACCTGGCAGAGTGGTGGCTGGAGGGTCAAGATACCAGACGGATATACCCAAGGTCAAGTTGGGGAGGGATAGGGTGGCCAAGGTAGCGACCGAATAAGCTCCGGGAGGGGGAGCGAGGAAAGGGATATGACCAGCGTGGAAATGGCCAGGAGGAATGGTGCCAAGGGGGTTGATTTCAGGTGAAATTGACCCATGAGGAGTGGCGGTAGAAGAAGATTCAGAAGGAAGAAGGGTGGCTAACGGGGGTGAAGGGCTAGGAGCTGGGTGAGGTTGAGGTTGCTGACTAGCCAAAGTGGGCTTTGTAAGGTTAGCCCAAGATGATTGCATCATGAAAACGTTCACCAAGTTAGGATCAGAGACGGGAGGGGAGTCGAAAAAGGTGCCAAGCAAGGAGGAATCTTTGTAGACGCTGGGGGAAACACTGGTCAAAGAATCAACAGTTTGCTTGTTGGTGACAGTAGAGATGGTGGACTCAGGGGAGGTCTGAGATGTTGGTTCATGGTAAGTCAACTGGTCAATGGTGACAATCTTGACATTATGAGGGAAGAACATCTTGCGGTGGACTGCGGATGGGACGACAGACATGGCATAGGTGTAACTACGCCCCAAAAGGATGTTGTAGTCAAGAGGGGCGTCGATAACGTCAACGTCGACACAAAAAGTCTTGCCGGCAAGGGTGATAGGACAGTTACGGAAAAGGCCAATGGGCTGGGAGGCATGGCCATCCCATGCACGAAGGGTGATTGTGGAAGGGGCCAGTTCAGAGGATCCGAGTTGTTTCCAAACCGAAGCGGAAATTACGGAGGTAGATGCCCCCTCATCAATAATGCACCGAGCAACATTGGCGTTACGGATTTTGACTGGGATTTGGAAAGCAACTGAAGGAGGGAGAGGGGGATGGTCTGACTGACGGGCGTCGAAAACAATCAATTGGTCATCGGCAGGATCTACAGCACCCATGGCACATAGGAGAGCCCTCTTTTGAGAAGGACACGACTGGAGAAGTTCCAATGTTGAAATGGCAGCAGGAGATTGGGCCAGATCATCTACTATGCTGTATGAATGGGCAACCCAACCAGAGGCATCATTTCGGCGTAACAGTCCCTTAGGAGTCTTGGGATGAACCTCGAATTTGGGTAGAGGAAGTTGCAAGGGACCATTGGGTGTCGATAGAGGCTCAGTAGGACCTGACGATGGAGACTCGGAGACAGTCGGAACAGGAGGTGTGGAATACTGACGGGACCGAGTTTGAAGGTTAAGGTCGACGCTGAGAGATGGGTCAGAAGCCATCATAAGAATCTGGTAATTAGAGGAACGAGAAATGGGAGGTTGGGTGTTTACCGGGGCATGAGGTGGTTGAGTGGCCACGAATCCTTGTTGAGGGAAAGGATCGGTAAACATAGCAGGTTGAGAAGTCACTGGAGCGGGGGGGATAGTAGGGGAGGAGTGTTGTCCCTGTATGGTGGCCTGAGAATCCCACATCTGTCGCATTTGTGGTAATAAGGGACAATCATGAGTGTAATGACCATAAACACCACAACACGAACATGGCTTATTGGTGCGAAGTGGCCTGTTCGGCTTGGGCTGAGAACCCTGTGGCTGGTTAGAAGTGTGAGGATCAATACTGGAAGGATTGGGTCCATGATTACCAGGGGCAGATTGATTGCCTTTCTTCTTTCTTGGATAAGGAAGAAAATTAGGTGCCCCCTGCTGTGCAAAGACTTCCCCTGGAGGGGGTAATAAGTGCGATTGCATGGGTGGAAAAGGCAAGGGAGTGGGAGGTCCGAATGTTGGGGGAGATGGGACACCAAGTTGCGGATACAGATAAGTAGCAGTGAGGTAAGCAGGAGGGTGGGAAAAAGTAGGAGGCATGCTGTATCCTGAATACATGCTACCAGGAGGGGAAAAAGTGCCGGAGGGGCTGGCCCCTGGAGGGAAACCATGGGCCGGAAGAGGTGGGGCAGAGGTATGTGACAGGGCTCCAACGATACCATCGGCAGAGTGAGATGCCCCCGAGGCGTGAGGGCCATCGGGATTGGGAAGGTCAGGAAGGACGGTATAAACATAACCAAATTGGGCGTAAATAAGGTCATATTTCAAAGCTATTTGGAGGGCGGCTTCTTCGGTTTGGGGAAAATGGGATGCGACATCCTTGCCAATGGGAGGTAAGAGAGAGTGAAGGAACCAGTCCATATAAACCCGATCTTCAAAGGGGGGAGCGCGACACAAGCTCCATCTTCGCTACCATTCTTGGACATGAGCAGAAAGGCGGGTTGAAGAGGATTGTTGGAAAGAAGTTAAGATTTCAGTGCCAGTGTCGTATCGGAGGGGGAGCTGGAAATAGGATAAAAAGGCTTGGGCAATGGTCGCAAAGGTGGTATGGGAAGAGGTGGCTTGATCAACATAACATTTGGAAGCTTCGCCAGTAAGCGTGCGTTGGAACAGACAAAGACGGATGGAGTCATCGGTGATGGAATTGGAGGAACACCACATGTGGAAAGATCGGATATGGTTAGAGGGATATTCACTAGCAAGGCCTTCAAACTTGGGAATGTTGGAGGGGAGATTGATTGGCATAGCAGGCCAACTAACATCATGGCGAATAGGATCATTGATAAGCTGATTGAAGTCGGGGAGACTAAGGTCGGCCATATAAGGGAGCAATGGGGCAGTCGAGGTAGGTCCCAAAGTGGTTCCACTGGAAACAGACCCAACAGTAGTACTGGGGTTGCTGCTGGTAGTAGGCCCTGAAGTAGACATGGTAAAAGTGATAGGGGGAGAACCAGGAGTAGGGGGAGAACTCGAACAATCAGAGGAAGAGTCAGAGTGTAGACTCAGGGGAGGACTTACTCGATGACGACGGGAAGGAGGAAGTCGACCAAGCGGAAATTGAGGGTGAAGGCCAAGAAGTCTCCAAGAAAGGTGCCTTGGGGGCGCAATGATGACGGGAAGAAGAAAAACTGACAAGGGCAGGGAGAGACAAAATCAAGTGAGGTCAAGGGAAGAAAGGTGCAATGGAAATTTATTTTAAAGTCTTTGAGAGGTAGTGTTAGCCAGGCGCTTCTTCACTTAGGGTCAGTTTGTGGCATGCATTAATTTTAATTGTTTAAATCCAGAAGTTTTGAGAGTAAAAGAAAAAGTGTGCTGTGTAACTGAAAATAAATCTGTAGTAAATAAGACTAAAAGAACAGAAAATGAACAGCTACCAATGCATCAATCTAACCCCAGAAGGTGGGTCTCTCAAAACTAGTCTATAAGAGGGAAAAACTAAGCAAAGCACGCTAAAAAGAGGCTAATAGATCAAATGTCGGGAGGGACTGGGATCTAAAGGAGAAATTTGCTGAAAAGTGGTGCAGAGAACAGCAAAGAGGCAGAGGCAAGGTTGCTGCTAAAAAGGAGGAGATCAGCTAAAACTAGAAGAGATAAGGTAGTGGCCTTAGAAATGAACCCACACAAAATGATATGAGGTGATTTGAGAGGGAGAAGAGCTGATCTAAAAGGAGTTGAAATGGAGGTATCAGATCTGAGAAAAACAAGGCTGAAACTCTGAAAATTCAGACTACTGAAACAACAAAGACTCTCCCACAAAAAGTGGAGGGTATTAGAGCCCTAAGGGGGAATATTCCCTCTTAGTTGAGTAAAGAAGATCAGAAACAAGTCTAAATGGGCAGAGACAGAGGCTGGAAAACCCTAACAGAAGCTTCAGACAAACCCAGAAAAAGCGTTGGAAAATTTGCAGTAAAAGGGCAGGTTGCAGGTTCTGACCTGATTTCAGTCCAGGTCGTAGGTTTGGGGCAGAAAAGTGCGTCCTCAAGCTCAGGTCGCAATTTTTGGGCCGATAAGTGCGACCTACAGATCTGGCTCTCTCAGCGGCAGATTTTAGAAAAAAGTTGTCGTCTCAGCTGCAGCTGATGTCTGTCACCTGCGCAATAAGGCCAGAAACACACGGAAGTTAAAAATTTGACTGTTTGAGGGTTTTAGGGGTGAAAAGCACCATAAAAATAGGAAAAACAGAAAATAGAAGAGAAACCCTAGGGTCTGAAATAGATGGATATGCAGGAATATATAAAACGACAACAGTCGCAAAAGAAAACCTGTGTGGAGTCGCCAATTGTTAGTATGAATCTTTCGTCATAAAAGATCACTTTAGCTACGCATAACAAATAGCCCTAACATCGATTATGGCTGCAAAATATCTTTAAGTCACGTACAAATTGTATCTAAGCACAAAAAGACATTAAGCAAGATAAAATATAATATTATGGCTCCAGCATCCAATAAGACAAGACAAGAATAAAGTGTTTAAAAGAATGATTTAAATATTATATTAAAGAATGGGGCACCCGAGAGGAAAACAAGAAAGGTGTCTTCCTATTTCCTGGACAATTCAAATTCCCAAGAAGCTGACCCACATTTGGGTGTAAAGCAAACATAGAACTCAATGGGAGTTCACAAAGAAAAATGGAAAATGGTGACTAAGAGTAGATCCAGAGTGATCTAATGCAATGAAGGTGGTTAATGAATGGGGAAAACCCCCCTATTTATAACAAAATATTGGGGCGGTCTAGAACTCGGTGCATGAATAAAATATTATTAATCGAATTCTAGAAGCACCTTTTAGGAATATTTTATTATATTTGTTGGAGGAAAAAGGATTCTTGACTTGGGTCAATTCCTTTATTTATAAATAATAAATAAATAAATGATTTATTTATCATTTTAGGGGAATGATGGGAATATAATTAAATAAATAATGGTTTATTTAATTATTTATGGATGATTTAGTCAAATTTAACTAAGAGTATTATTTAAATAATGATTTAAATAACTTGTTCTTAGGAAATAAGTAAATAAATAAAGATTTATTTAATTAATTTCCTTGTTTTGGGTTAAATATGACCAAATAAGTTATTTTATATGGTGAAAGCAATTTTACTTAGGGTAAAATTGGTCTTACATGGTGTACTTGGGTTCATCTAATAATAATAGGTTAGATGACCAAAAAAATGGTGTAACACCAAATATTTGTTAGCTTGCGTGCATAATGGATATTTATGGTTGGATCACCCCGTACCCCTCACAAAGGAACTTATTCATAAAATTACCAGTCTTTCCATGGAGGGGGAAGACACAGGGCTCCTTATCAATGAAAAATAATTTGCAACACTTATGGAGAAGAGAAAACAAACTAAGTGGGGGAAACAAGGGTTTTTAATCTCATAAATATCGAATTGAGTTGTGTAGTTCGCGGTGTAGGATATTGCATGCAAGATTTTGCTCTAGTGCCGGGTGAATGAAGTACTGGCTAGAGTTATTGTGATAGTTGACTGTTGTGTGAAGAGAGAGCAGTTTCCATGAGCCCCATTTCTATTGATGGAATTCAAATAAGCTTTTGTGGACACACAGGGGTTAAATGTTGAATTTCATTACGCCTAGTTTTTGGTCTTGATAAATTGATAACTTTGGTAGGAATCGAGAGTACTAGCATTTACTACTATGAAGATAAAACATATGATTGACTGGAGCTACTTAACTTTGTAGACTCAATGATCACAGGGAAATAATCTCAACATTTTGAAGTTCTATCTGTATGGGGATGTTATATGAAAAATCATAGAGGAAATTCCATGACTCCTAGCTGAATGTGTGGAGAGGTACCGAGGTGTTGTAAAGTTTAAGGGTGACCCTCATCACCTATAGATTATGGCATGACAAGACCCAACGAAGTCTTGGTACGAGTAGCCTTACCACATGACGGAGGACCAAATTCTGGGTATAGTGGACGCATGGCCTCTTGAATGGAATATACCTAAGGAAAAACCCTCTAAGGTGGAGATTATTTCAAGAGGGGAGGAATTCAAAGACATACCCCCCCTTCCAAATGTACAATAAGTTGAGTCATTGGTCACTATGAAGCTAAAGACGCAAGAGGAAATGGGCATTCTTGGAGACTAGTAACTGACATGCAAGAAGACAATGTCGGGGAATAACACTGGGGACATGTCCACTAAGAAGGATAGAAAGAAACAAAAAGTTTATCACCCTCCTCCGGCTCAGATAAACCTCACATAGGATGATTTTGAGGGCATTGGAGATCAAATGGTCGATTTTGTTATAACCAGGTATGATAAACTACACCAACTATTAAAGGAAATGGGTACCAAGTTAATTATTTCTTCAGGATTGGGAGAAGGACTATCAACAGTTCCAGTATCGCGACCCTATGAGAGGCCTCAATCTTATGTGGTTTCATCATCTCAACAACTACGAAAGAAATACAAAATCCCAAGTGCTGCAATAAAGATATGGGAAGGGACCATAAATAAGTCCTTGTGTAGCATCACTAAATTTGAGGTTGCTGATGAGCTCCATAATTAGACATATTTGGAGGGGTTAATAGTCACCTTTTTGCCTGATTAGATCTATTTTTATTTAATTTTTATTATTATTTGGGTCTATGATGCTAATATAGGTGGTGATTAAGTCTAACATACTCTGAGTGCCTAATATAAGGTTGAGTGCAGAAAATGATGATTTATTAAGCATTTTTATAAAGATTTTATCACAAAGACTTGGAGGAGACAACAAGGAGAAATTATAGGAGGTTTGCCCACCCTCAAAGGTAGCCAAAGGATCCCAAATATTCTCTCCAACAATTCAAATTCCACAAGCAGCCGAAGGATCCCCAAGGATTCTCTCTAGCAATCCGAATTCCAGAGGCAGCCGAGCAACTCAAAGAGGAGAGCACTCAATCTTGGTTTACTTGGATTCTAGTGGACTCAATCACCATTTTCTAGGGAGCTGTTGGTAGCTGCCCTGTAGAATAAATAGAGTAAAGCTAGAGCTAGGAAGAGTTAGTCTATCCTAGTCTCGCTTCCATTCATAATTATTGTTGTGAACTATTGAAGCTTTTTGTTTTATTCAGGGATCGAAACTTTCAAATATGCATGCAGTTATTCTTTTATGAAATGAGTAGACTGATTTCATTTGATTGATTTAAATTCAGAGGGATAGGCTCATGGGTTAGGGCCCAATCCATGTGCCTCAGCTTCTCTACTATTAATGTCTTTTCCTTTTTGTCATTTAGCTAGTTTTGTCTTTGTCATTTAAGTCAGATATGATTCCAATAAGTTTCATTGCTATTGCTATTTAGTTTTTGTGTTGTTGTATTTTTAATCGGTTATGCATAGTGAAATAGAGGAAAAACTCCAAAACTATGTTCAAGTATCCCCCCCTCTCATCTCTGTTAATAGAGTTCGAGTAGGGGTAGACCTTCCCACAGGCAAGAATTGATTTCTGTTCGAGTTCGGGGAAGAATTTGTATTACCAAGTCCAAGCCTTTCCTTCACTATTTCTTCCCGCATTTCTGTCTGTTTCCCGTACATGAATCCGCAGGTGTGCTTCACTTTTGAGCATTGCTCTTACGCTTCCATTTCCCTCAGTGCTGCACTTACCTTATTTCGAACACCCTTAAGCTCTTCAACCTTACTTCTCTGTTTTTCTCTATTCACGACCGCCTTACCCTTTTTACGAAAGACACATGAAAAACCATATAGAATCACTGAAAGCCCAACCTCTGCGTTTGCTCCTCGAGACTCCCGCCACCGTACTTCGCACTTCGTAGTCGCAAAATTTAACGATTACCTTAGCACTTATCGCCCATCCCTCGTGATTGCGACATTGCAAAATCACAAATCGTACTTCGCACCAGTTACCTTCTACCATTAACACTGACCGCTCATTCTTTGTGATTGCGAAATCACAAATTGTAACTCTTAGATTTTTCCACCGCTACGTCATCCCAATCGCACATCGCATCCTGCGGAACTTACCACATCACAAATCACCACCCACAACCTTTACCACAACACAAATCACATTTCACACATTTTAGTTTATTCTCGTTAATCCTTACCACTATCCTTGTAAACTTGCGATATTGCGATTCACGACCTGCTACACGACTCTTCACACTTTGCACTGCGCACCATTTAATTTATTCCCGTTAATTCTTACTGCTACCCTTTTAAACTTGTGATATTGGGATTCGCGACCTGCCACGTCACATTTCGCACTTTTCACTGTGTACCATTTAGTTTATTCCCGTTAATCCTTACCACTACCCTTGTAAACTTGTGATATTGCGATTCGCGACCCGCCACGTCACTCTTCGCACTTCATACTACACACCATTTAGTTCATTCTGTTAAGTCCTTACTGCCATCCATTTAAACTTGCAAAGTTGCGATTGTGACATCGCACATCACAACCTCTGTTGTATAATCACATTCCACCATCACATTTCTGAGTTATTCTTTCTCCAAAGTCATTTATTGCGTTATAATAAGGTTTCCTAAGGGTTTAACCCCCTCTGTCCGCTCCAAAGCCATTTATCACACTATCATAAATTTTTCTAAGGGTTTAACCCCCTCTTTCCACTTCCAAACCTAATTTCATCAGTTAAACCCCCCATTGGCCCTCTTCACCCTTTTTCTTCCCTCTAAGCTGCAAATTAATTCTTTTTATTTAAAATTAAGGCATGGATAGTTTAGTTTCATGGAGAGGAGTATGGTAGATAGATCATAGGATAGGTAGAGTGCATTTAGCCGTTTGACCAAGTTAAGTGTGGTTTAGAATTAATTTCCTTTCTGCTATTTTTTTTCTGCAAATTAAATTAGTTTCATTCTTGGCATTCCTTTCCAGCAATTTAGTTCAATTTCCTTTCTGTCATTTCCTTTCACCAATTTACTTTCCAGTTGTTCTCATAATTTAAGAAATATCACCCTTTTTTGAAGCAGAAGAGGATGACATGAAAATAATGCATCTGCTTTGTATATAGCACTGTCACCTCAAAGTTTGTACGAACCCCGGGTTGATAAAGTAAAGTAGGGCAACTCGTGGGAGTTGCAGCATTCTTGGTGAAATACCAGGGTCACCACTTTTTGGTGTCGTTTCCGGGGAGGTGTCTAGTAGATATTTTGATTTTGTTTTAGCATTATTTTTTGCTTTCCTTTCTTTTCATGTCACTTCAGAAATATTGAAAAATTACAAAAAATAACTGATTTTCATGCCTCGTAGGACTAGGAATACTCAAAGAAAAACCTTACCTAAAAACCCCACATCACCTCCTAGCCACCCTTCACTCTTCTTCAATGGCAGTGAGATTGAACCCCCTATAGGAGAGCCTTCTGAATATTTTGAGGATCTTATTGGGGAAGAAGAAGAAGACCTTGTTTCAACTGAGGGACTTGCTTCACCTATCTTAACCATGGTTGGGACCCAGAGAGCCTTTTCCATAAGAGAGGAAGATGGGGACACTAAGATGAAAAACATTAGCCCATCATCTCTTCCACACTTGCATGGACTTGCCTTTGAGGACCCTGACACATTCATGTTTGAATTTGCTATTGTCTATAGGACTTATGACTACACCTCTGATGATAAGAATTTGAAGCTATTCCCATCCACCCTTAAGGATGCAGCCTTGCGCTAGTTCATGGGTCTTCCTGAGGATAGCATCACTACCTAGGCACATATGGAAGAGACCCAACAAAAATTACAAATACTAATGTAGGTCCAAGGAAACTAAGGATGAGATATTTAGGATGAATCTAGGGCCTGATGAATCCCTAGAGGATTATGAATAGAGGTTTCAATTGAACTATAAGAGAGCCAACTATACTCTTGATCCTGACTCATTGAAACTTGTACTTCTTCGAGGGATCAGTGAAGAGATGATAGAAACCTTGAATATGTTATCAGTAGGATATATCTACCAAAAATCATATGAAACAATCAAAACTATCTTCTGGGAAAATTCTAGGGCATTTAGGAAGAAGGGCAGAGCTAGCCAAAGTAAATCCAATACCCCTTCCTCTTCCACCATCATAAAACATGAGATTGGAAACATGCTAGAGGACTTCAAGAGTGACATACTACACACATTTTCTTTGAAAATGGACACAATGTAGGTCAAAAGGAAGAAAGAGGAAGTAGAGAGTGCCCTAGCCATATTTTGTCCTAGATGTACTAGGAAACACCCAAGAAATGAATTTCCACTGAATGTCATAAAGGTTTTCTTAGTCTGTGAAGAGAATCATGCCACAAACAAGTGTCCCTCCTTACCTTGACTTAAAGCTATATATCAAGGTGGGGAAAAAATGCTAGAGCAACTCTGTTTCATCAACCAGAGAAGGCCTCAGGGCCCTCGGCCATATCAACAAGGTATAAAAGGTGAAATTCACTCTTACTATTACAACAATCAGAGTTCACCCATGCAACCTTGGTACACCCCCAATCCTCGATCCTGGTCTACACCTCTTACTTGGCCTTCCAACCCTTCATATCATCCTCAGCTAGTAAACCAACCATTTCAGCAGTATGTTCCACAACAACCTCAGTGAAAAAATCCATCCCAAGGGTGGGGCCTCAAAAAAATCAACTTCTTGCTCTAATGCCTCCACCCCAACCTCAACCTCAACTTACTTATGCTGCTCCACCAAGGCTACCTATACCTGCACAACCCAATCTGAACCCGAACAACAGACAAGCACAACATGCTCCTAGTGGAGAAACATCCCATCCAGCTTATGCTGTGGAGATACAAGAGGTTAATCTCAGGTCAGGAAGAGTACTCCTAGAAAACCATCCCCCATATCCACTTGTAGAGGTTGAGGAGGAAAAGGAAGAAGATAACACTCATATCCAACAACCTCCTTTTCCCGAGCGCTTGATCTACCCTAGTCAACACACCCCAGAGAAGAATGAACTCCTAGGAGGATTGGAAAATTTGTGTGTAAAGATACCACTTCTATAGGCCATTGAGGATTACCCTATCTACAATAGGCTCATCAAAGAAAAATGCTTCAAGAAACCTAGCAGGAGGAAGAGAGATACCCCCACCATCAATGTGGCAGGACAACTGTTTGACCTGATGCTGGGGACGGTGATATTTCCAAAATACCTGGACCTTGGTAGTCTAGTTGTTGATGTACATATATATGGTGTCATAGTCCCCAATGCTCTGATTGATTTAGGGGATTCCATCAATATCATGACCAAGGAAACTATGTTGAAAATTAATCTCCAAGGGACTTTGAGGAAAACCACAACAGTTCTGCAACTTGCAGATCGGTCCACAATAACTCTTTAAGGAATTTTTGAGGATGTTATGGTTACCATTGACTCTTGGGAGTATCCTACAGATTTCCCGTTCTTGCAGCCAAAAAACAAGTTTAATTGTTATCCTCTCATCTTAGGAAGACCTCGGTTAGCCATTGTAGATGCTTATATTAGTTGTCGTGCCAGAAACATGACTATCAAAAATGGGTCTTTGTCTAAACAACTAGTGTTATATCCTCCAACCCAACCTTCTATTGATCATGATCTCCCTATATGGTTGGAGGATGATGAAGAGGAGTAATATAAAAATGCCCTTATGTGTACCATAGATGTTATCCTTAGTGGGGGGCAACTTGATGAAGATGAACTCATCAACCATGCCATTGAAAACTAGTCCTCCACTAACGCTCCTCTCTAAACCCTAGTCAAAGAGTCTGAAAGGAAACCTTAGATGGAAGTGCTTTCATTTTAGACAACCTATGAAACCACCAAGGCTGTCGAGTTTGGCCCATCCAGATCTATGAAAATCAACCCAAACCTCTCAAATGAAGAAGAGAAGTAGCTATGCCAACTTTTGAAAGAAAATCTTGAAACATTTGCCTGGGATTACAAGGACATGAAAGGGGTGCATCCTTCAGTATGAAAACATCACATTTACATCAAATAAGGATGCAAGCCTGTGAGAAAACCCCAAAGAAGGATGAACTCGGATTTAAAGGACATATTCAAATAAGGGATGCAAAAACTATTGGATGTGGGGTTCATATATCTTATATCCAATAGTGAGTGGGTATCTCCTATTATCCTAGTCCTAAAGAAGAATGGGAAGTGGCCAATTTGTGTTGATTATCGAGAACTTAACAAAGCCACCAAGAAAGACCATTTCCCTTTTCCCTTTATATACCAAGTCATAGATAGCCTTGCAGGGAAGAAGTTATTTTCCTTCTTAGATGGGTTCAGTGGGTACAATCAGATTCAAATCAGCCCTGAAGACCAGGATAATACTACTTTCACCTGCCCTTGGGGTACTTTTGCTTATAGAGTCCTACCCTTTGGGTTATGAAATTCCCCAGCCACCTTCCAGAGAGCTTTCCTGAGCATATTTTTTGAGGTAGTCCATGACTCTGTCGAAGTTTACATAGATGATTTCACACCATGTGGGGATGAATTCCAGGAAGCTCTCTCCAATTTGGGTAGATTACTAAGAAGGTGCATTGAGATGCATCTCTCCTTGAGCCCAAAAAAGTGTGAATTCTTGAAGAAAGCAGGGGTTGTATTAGGACACTCCATATCCCAAGCAGGAATACAGGTAGACTCGAACAAAATCACTATCATCAAAAGGGTACATGCTCCTGAAAAGCAGAAAGATGTCAGGAGTTTCTTAGGCTTAGCTGGTTATTATATAAGGTTCATCAAATATTTCAGCAAGATAACTTCGCCATTATTTGGGTTCTTAGCCAAATATTCTGAGTTTATTTGGTTCGGTCCTTGTCAAGAGGCTTTTGAGCTCATTAAGAAGCAGTTGACTACTGCCCCCATCATTCGAGGTCCAAATTCGACTCTGCCTTTCCACATCCACACTGATGCATCCAACAAAGATGTAGGGGCAACATTAGGACAATTAGAGGAAAAAATCCATTATGACATTTATTTCATCAACAAGAATTTGTCCAAAGCCGAGTTGAATTATACTGTTACTGAGAAGGAGATGTTGGCCATTTTCCATGCATTGAACAAATTCAGGAATTATATCAGTGGATATCAGACCTTTTTTCATAATGACCACCCATCCTTAAAGTATTTAATGAAAAAACCAGATGTTAATGCTAGAATAATTATATGGTTGTTACTTTTGCAGTAATTTGATTTGACTATTGTTGATAAACCTGGAAAGGAAAATGTTGTTGCAGATTTTTTGTCCAGGTTAGTTCTCCCTGCAGGTGAAGAAGGAATGGTGGATGACCAGTTGCCAGATGAACACATCTTTTCCATATCATCACTCTCACCATGGTTTTCTGATATAGCCAACTACTTAGTTGCTGGAAGACTCCCTCCTAATATTTCATTGGGGGAGAGGAGTAGAATCATCAGAAAAAGTGCCCCTTTTACATGGATTGGGGGGAATCTCTTGAAGCTAGGCCCTAATGAAATCATAAGAAGATGTGGGAGGGAGGAAGAAGTTTTTTATATCCTCTTTGAATGTCATGACAGCTCATGTGGAGGCCACTTTGCTTCAAAGAGAAATGCTTACAAAGTTTTGCATGCGGGTTGCTATTGGCCTACCCTTCACCAAGATTCTAGAAGATACACCAGTAGGTGTGACCAGTGCCAAGGATGGGGAAACCCACACAAAGGGATGAAATGCCTTTACACCCTCAAGTGGATCTTCAGCCATTTGACAAGTGGGGCATGGAATTTGTTGGACCCATTGATCCACGATCTAGACAAAAGAAGTATATCGTAGTTTGCACTGATTACTTGACAAAGTGGGCTGAAGAAAAAGAAGTGAAGGTAGCAACCGAAGAAAAAGTAGCATAATTTCTGAGGGAGAATGTGTTTTGCAAATTTTTATATCCCAGATAATTAGGCACTGATCAAGGATCATAGTTCACCTCTCACCTCATTGAGAATATTTTGAGGAAGCACAAGATTAAGCGTAGAATTTCTACTGCCTATCACCCTAAGGCGAATGGGAAATTAGAAGTAACTAAAATATCTTTAGAGAGCATCCTCACCAAGGTTGTGAGCAACAGCAGAAAATATTGGGTAGATAGATTGGGAGAAGCTACTTGGGCCTACAACACCACTTGGAAGACAACAACATGATTCACTCCTTATGAACTAGTCTATGGTAAGAAAGATCTACTTTCAGTTGAGTTTGAATTCAATACTTTAAGAATTGAAGTTGAATTAAATCTAGATCTAATAAATGCCCAAAAAGAGAGGTCGATGCAGCTAAATGGATTGGATGAGTTTAGAATGCAAGAACTTCTTCACACAGAGGTAATTCAGTTGCAAAGGAAGGTATGGCATTACAAGAACATCAAAGAAAAAACCTTCCAAGAAGGAGATTGGGCATTGTTGTATGGTTCAAGGTTTAAAGACTTCAAAGGCAAGATGATGGCAAGATAGTTGGGGCCTTACACCGTGGAGAAATGCTTTGATAATGGCATAGTTCAAATCAGACCATAGATGAGGAAGGGATCCCCTCACTTGTCAATGGTCACAGACTTAAAATTTACAAGAAGTCTTTGTCAAGGGCAGAATTCATCAATTCAATAAGAAGCAAGATGTATGTGATGGGAAAATCCATAGTTTCCCACACCTCCTTAAAGAAAAAAAGAAAAAATAAAAATCTTGTGGGTTGAAAACCTCGATGGAGGTAGCTCACTTGCTCAAAAGAAAAAAAAAAGGAAAAAAAAAGAATAAAGATCCATGGGTGAAAACCTTTCCGAGGCGCCCAAGGCAGGTTTGTGGGTTAAAAACCTCCATGGAGGTAGCCCATTTTCTTTTGGAAAAAAATAAAAAAGAGAAAAATAACAAAACCAAAAAATGCATCTGTATCACTCTGTTTTTCTGTGTTTGTTGTTTTGCAGGCTGTTACTAGTTTTTGGAAAACATAGGGAATCATTCATCTTATTTTCCCTTCTTCTATCTTGCCTTCCATCCCATCATTCACTCCATTCATCTTCATAACTTCCTCCATCACCTCCATATACCACACTCTTCCATTCCTGAGCACAATGTAGCAAGAGAAGCAGTAGACAAACAGACTGCTACAAACATCAGGAAGTTCCTTGAAAAACAAAGTTGTTCATGGAATTCCAAGAAGAACAACAAGGGTAGCTACATAATAGACTACAGGAGAATGAGAATGCCACCCATGGCATCTAAAGCACCCCAGGTGACATCCACAAAAGAGATAAACAACAGACAAAGATTAGTAGCTCATTCAGGAAGCTGCTCACTCAGAGAACATGAATATGGTGAAGAACGTAGGATCTAAAAAGGGTTGTCTCAAACCTCCAGCTCTTGCAACCTCCTTGGAAAAAACAGGTAAACTTAGGTATAAGCTCTCACCCCTTGCTACACATTCATAATAGCCATAAATAATTAATTTGCAGACTTAGAGTTTGAGGGGCAGCAAGGTGGCCAGTTAACTCAGCCACCACCGTGAGTTATGGTTGGAATAAAACTCGGAGTACACGCCACTTGGGCATGCAAAAGAAAAAATTTAAATCAGTGGAGTAGAGGAGAACAAGGGGAGGAAAACACATAGTCCATCTTGATTAACAGGGAGGAGGAACCAATTTTCTACGACATAATTGGAGCTGAGCGGAGTTATATTGGCACTCCAAATTTAGCTGCATCATCTAATAAAAGGATATGACGCCTCATCCAAACCAATGAATTGACAATTTTTAGAGGGGGAGGATCGACAGAAGCATGCAACGCTTGAAGAAGAAGAAGAAGAACCAGAAAGAAAAAAGAAAGAAATAAGAAACTCGGGGTAGAACCAGAAGAAACAAGAAGAACCAGAAGAAGAGGAGGAAGAACCAGTAGAAGCAAGAAGAACAAGAAGAAGAAGAGAGAGAGAGAGAAAGGGCCAAAGTAAAATAGAAGAGATGGCCATAGAAGTCATAGAGATAGCAGAAAGTGGGCGAGACACAGACTCACAACCCAACATCACATCCACTACGAAAAGATAACTGCCACCATGGATCCTCTGAGCGAAAAAAGAAAAAGGTAGACCTCTAGGTATTCCAGAGTTGACAAGAATCAGAGAAAGCCAGAAAATTCTCCCATAAGCCCAACAATCATTGAAGAATCACCAAGGGGGGAGGAAAGAATTGAAGAAATATCTCTGAAGGAGCAGCTGCAGAAGGCACAGGCAGAGAATGTAGCGCTAAAGGAGCAATTGCAGCAAAAAGAGGAGCAAGTAGCCACCATGGTGGACTTATGCATAAAATCCTTTCAACATAGATTCCCCTCTGACTCATATGATGTGTACCTCAGAGAACAACGACTTCTATTTCAAATAAACACTCTAAACATAGTTACTGATCAAACGAAAACTATTACCTCAAAACAGGAACTCTAACCAAAAAAACATAAAAAAACCATGAAAGACAACCCGAAAACAAAAAGTTGTGTTCTGGAATAACCTTCTTCTTCTTCTTTTTTTTTTTTTTTTTTTTTCGGGGAAAATTTTCAATTTTTTTTTTTAAAATGGAAGAAAAAGCCAATTTTTTTTGTGTGCAAAAAACACCCCGAAAACAAAAATTTGTATTGTGGAATAACCATTTTTTTTTCGGGGTAAATTTTCAACATTTTTAAAAACAGATGTAAAAGCCGATTTTTTGTGTGCAAAAAGCACCCCGAAAACGGAAAGTGTTGAAACAAAAATTTTAGAATAATAAAAATTTATATTTAAAAAAAAAAGAAAAAAACATTTTAAAATAATTGAAATAAAAACAAATTTCATTACATTTTTTTTAATTAAAAATATAAATAAAAAATTAGAGAAAGAATTAATAAAAAAATAAATAAAAAACATTTTAAAAAATAAAATTTAAAAATATATTAAAGTTAACAAATTTAAAAATAAAAACAAAAAAATATTAAATTAAAAAAAACAAATTTAAAAAAACAAATAAATTTTAAAAAAACAAAATAAAATTAAAATATACAAATTAAATTTAAAAAATAAAAATTAAATTTTTATTAAATTAAAAACAAAATTTAAATTAGAAAAAAAAATATTAAATTTTAATAAATTTAAAATTTAAAATTTAAAATTAGAATTAAAATAAAAAATATATTAAAAAAAATTGACTTGGGCGGGAGGTCGATTGGGGTGGATTCAGAATCGACCTCTAAATTGATAGAGAATCGGCATCCCAATCGGTCGAATGCCCTCAGGAGTCGATTCCCAGTATTCTCTGATGACCTCCTTAGGACTATTAAAAAAATCAACCTCCCTAGGTCGATTCCCGGAATCGACCTCCCCAGGTCGATTCCCGAAATCGACCTGCCCATGTCGATTCCCCAGGTCTATTACTGGAATTGAGCTCCCGCTGCCACCTAGGCGACACAATTAAATATTTTTTTTTTTTTTTTTAAATTTGATTTTTTATTTATTTATGAAATTTTAATAATAATTTTTTTGTTTTTAATAATTTATTTATTTATTTTTATTATTTATTGTGTTTCATATTTGTTTTTTTAATTTAATTTAATATTTAATTTAGTAAATTTAATATTTTTAGATTTTTTATTTTTAATTTTTAATTTATTTATTATTATTTTTTAAATTTTAATTTGTTTATTAAATTTTTTTAATTTTAATTTGAAAAATGCACTTTTATTTTATTTTTTTTAAAGTTAAAAAATAAAAATAAATAAAAAATATTAAATTAAAAAAACAAATTAAATTTCAAAAATAAAAATTAACTTTTTATTAAATTAAAAACAAAAGAATTTCTATTTTAAAATAAAAAATTAAATTTTAAAAATATATATATTAAATTTTAATAAATAAAAAAATTAAAAATTAAAAATACAAATACAAAATAAAAATAAAAAAACAAAAAAATCGATATGGGTAGGAGGTTGATTCCAGGAAACAACATACCCAGGTCGATTCCGGGAATCGACCTCCCCAGGTCGATTCTGGGAATCGACCTCCCCAGCTCAATTCCCGGAATCGACCTCGCCTGATCGATTCTCAGATCGACCTCAAGAACTGGCCTTGGGAGGTCGATGCTAATTTCCAGAATCGACCACCCCAGGTCGATTCCAGGAACCGACCTCCCCAGGTCAATTCCCGGAATTGACCTCCCTATGTCAATTCCTGGAATCGACCTCTCCAGGTTGATTCTTGGAATTGACTTCCCACCGCCACCTGGGCGACGCAATTAATATATATTTTTGTAAATCGATTTTATTTATTTATGAAATTTTAATATTTATTTATTTATTATTATATTTCATATTTTTTTTTAAATTAAATTTAATATTTTATTCTAATTTTTTAATTTTTATATTATTATTAAATTTAATATTTTTCGGTTAATTTTTTTTAAAAAATTTTTAATTTATTTATTAAATTTTAATTTGAAAAATGATTTTTTTAAACTTTTATTTATTTATTTATTTTTTTTCTCAGTAAAACTAATTCTATTAAGAGAGCATATGGTACAATATGAAGTTACAAACAAGAGAAGCAAGAAAACAGGCAGCCGGAAAATATAAACTGTCCACCTCGGCCCCTGAGTGAAACCATGAAGAGAGCAATGCAATAAGCAAAAGAAACAAGAAAAGACAAGGTAACAAGGGCTAAACAGGGATTCTACCCAGCATGGGTTGAATCATCCATTCGACATTTTTTCCCTTTCTTTTTACTAACTTTGACCCAACCAAGATGATGTGGCTGAGCTGGAATGATTTGCAAACTGTTCTAGGCTGTTGGAGAGGTCTCTTTGTCTGAGTCCGAGGGAGAAGACTCATGAGTTCTTTTCTGTGAGTTCGGTGGAACATTAGATTCCTCGAGGCATGCCGTAGGCGTATCCTGTGACTGCTTTGATTTCTGCTCTTCTTCTTCCCCCTCCTCTTCATCCGAGCTGAAGGATTCAACATCATCCATGGGGGGGGGATCACAAGGTTTCCAACTTTTGGATTTCTTCTTATCATTGACTTTCTTCTTTTGGGCAGGAATCGAGGGGCATGAGCTCTGAAGGTGCCCTGTTTGATGGCAGTGTCGGCATCAGAAGGCTGTATTCTCATAGTCTAGGGTCTGAGTCCAAATGAAGTCCCAATCTTGAGGTTAATCTGATTGGGCAGACCTTTTCTCATATCTATTTCTGCACAGATTCTTCCGAAGGTGTATATTCCATTTTCCCTCCTCGAAGTGTCTATGGCAAGAAAACGGCCTAGCGTATTTCTAATCCATTGGAAGACAACGAAGTGCCATAGATGCGCTGGGAGGTTAGGAAGTCTGACCCAAATGGGAAGCTTGGTGATGACTGCAATGGAAGGATTGAAATCTGGGAACCAGGGGGTGAGGAATAAACTTGCTGTGCCCCAGAACCAAGGGCCTTCTGTAAAGGCTTTTTGGTAGTCTTCGCTGAATGCAAACACTACAATGAAGAAGCCCTTTGAGTAGAATAAAACCTTGCAGTTGTTGGTCCAGTTGGAGTGGATCCACTGGTAGAGATCTACAGTGCGTGGCCATAGTCCATTAAACCTGCAAATGATGGAAAACTCTGCATACTTTTGGATTTGCTCATCCAGCGTTGGATGCGCAATTTCAATGGAGGGGATTTCTTCTAGTTTGTCGACCAAAAAAGGCGTGGGAGCCTTGGCTGGTGGAGTTGGTGTCTTGTGTGTCTGAGCATGGACAACATCTTTATAGGAAAAAGCAGGAGCTGTAGATGACCGTCCAGTTGCTCCCCCTCTCAGACGAAGGGTGAAAACAATAGATGCATTTCTGTTAATACTATAAAAAGAGAGGGGGTAAGGTTCCTCAAGTTGTTTACCTTCATAGATAAGTCTTTGTAATGCACTTGGAATCCCCAGCCTATGTTCAAGTGCTTGCTTGAGATCCTACACTAGATCCAAGGAGCTCACCCATTGCAACAGGGTTTTTCCGGAAAGGAGCAGAAGCTGGATCTGAAAAAAAACAGAGTGATTTGCAGACTTCAGCTTGCCTCTGCAAATTTTAGAGGAGAGCGAACAGGTACTCTGTAGATTCAACGTTTCCAGGTCTTGCTGCAGAGGGTAGGAAGAAGTTGAAGAAAGAGGCGAGCAGCCAAGGAAATGGGTATTGTTTCCCGCCCAAGAGAGCTTCCTTGCATTCCTTTCAAGCAGATCCGGGCAACCCAAAAGCCGCTGGAAAGAATCTGAAACAGAGTCTTTGAGTTTCGAGTGAACGTCTTTAGCGCCGCATACAGTATCGGCAGGAAGAGTTTGGCTCAGTGGCGTGTATATTTCACAGAGGAGCGCATATTCTATAGCTGCTGTGAAAGCAGCAGTTCGCTTAGCATCTGCAAAGTTGTCCACGGCAATGTAATGTGCAGTGAGATCCTCCTCTGTGTCTGCGGCCGCTGCAGAGATTTTGGAGGCGGTTTTCAAATTCGGTATCAAGATCCTTCGGCTGAGGGCCGAAACTGGTTTTGCAGCAGATGTCTTATCGGCCTCCAAAGCAAGCCCGGGAGGTGCAGACGCTGGAGGGGTAGCTTCAGCGATGGCAGCGGCGGCAACCATTCGACTGCAAGCCCTAACACCAATCATTTTTTCTTCTTTTTAACTTTTATTTATTATTATTATTGTTATTTTTCATTTTTAAATTTTAAAATGATTTAAGTTTAAAAACAATTATATATATATATATATATATATATATATTTGAAAAATGCTTTTTATCTCCTTTTTGGTTTTTTAATCTTCATTTTTTTTATTTTAAAATTTTGTTTTATTTTTCTTTTTAATTTTTAAGTTTTGTGATTTTTTTTAATTTAATTTTTTATTATTTTAAAATTTATTATTTTTTTTCTTATTAATTTTTTTCTAATTTTAATTTTAATTATTTTCTATTTTTATATTTTAATTTTAATTTTAATTGTTTTTAATTTTTCTATTTATATATATATATAACTTGGAAAAAAAAGTTTTTGATGTTTTTTATTTATTTGGTTCAATTTTTATATTTTTCTTTAAATTATGTATTTTTTTGAATTTTTCTCCATTTTTTAATTTAATTTTCGATTTTTTTGTTTGTTTTATTTATTTATTTTTGTTTAAATTTTTTATTTTTACGAGTTAATTTTGTTTTTTTTACATTTTTATTGGTTTTTTTATTAATTATATATATATTTTTTATATTTGAGTTTTTTTGTCATGTTTTTCTTATCTTATTTTTATGTTTTATTACCAACATGAAAATTACCACTCTAAAAAAAAATTGGTTGATGCTGCATCAACATTTTTCAAAATTAGCATGAAAATCACCACTCTAAAAAAATGGTTGACGATGCATCGACACTTTTCAAAATTAGCATGGAAATCACTAACATCTTAAAACAAATGTTCATACTTCATACATAAAAAAATTCAAGCGTCAAAAATATGCAAAAAAGAAGAAGAGGTGATTCTACATTAGCACTTTTCAAAATCGGGTGCTTTTTTTGCTACCTCAAAAAAGTAGGTACCAGTTCAGTTACCTATTTGATTGGTACATATGTTTCTATCCTCCCATGGATCACTCCCTTTCCAAGATTGTAGGAAATTCATAAATTTCTACAAGTAAGCCAACATAGTTGATAAGGCAAAGATGGCAAAGTTTTATATGCATAAATTTGTGTTGAAAAATCTGGAGATTTGGGACCTGAATCCTACAATGGGGGATATGTAGTTAATGGCTCTAGAATCTTGGATGGTGAATGAGGATAATAGAGCCAAAGAGATATGGAAGGTCATGGGAAGAAGAAATAGAGAACCCTTATATCTCAGACCAGAAGTGTTCAGCCCAAGAGGAGTCATCCTTAACCATCGAGAGTTTGAAAAAAACCCTACACTGGTTGAAAGCTACCTTTAGACTAAAAAGTAGGTGATAGGCCACTTTGATGATGTTTCTAGTTAGACAGAAGAGGAGTGCATTATGGCCAACCAAAGGATATGGAACAACCTCCCACATAGCCTCAAGAATAGGGAGTATCATACTCTAGAAAGACCGAGGGGTGCATTGGAAAGGGCACCATTATACAAGAGTGCCATGCAGGCCAAAAAGATCCGATGGTTGGGACTAAATCTCAACCCACCTTTGCTGTTGGGGCTGAACGATGAAGAGGACACAGATGCACAAAATAGAGAATGAGAGAATGTAGAAAAGAATGATGGATTTTACCCGCTTGGGGAAACTCCCACACTTCTTCCTCAGGAAATCAAGGGGGCTGTCAAAGCTTTGAAGGAAATGGAGGGGGAGGATCAGTTGCTCAGAGGATGAGTAACCATTCAATAGGGGGGTGATGATGAGCTCCATCATTAGACATATTTGGAGGGGTTAATAGTCACCTTTTTTCCTTCTTAGATATCTTTTTCTTGCATTTTTATTATTATTTGGGTTTATGATGCTAGTATAGGTGGTGTTTAAGGCTAAAATAATCTGAGTTACTGATATAAGTTTAAGTGCAGAAAACCATGATTTGTTAAGATTTTTTATAAATATTTTATCACAAAGAATTGGAGGAGACAACAAGGCGAAATTATAGGAGGATTTTCCACCCTTAGAGGTAGCCGAAGGATCCCAAAGATTCTCTCTAGCAATTTGAATTCCACAAGTAGCCGAAGGATCCCCAAGGATTCTCTCCCGGAATTAGAATTCTAGAGGCAGCCGAGCAACTCAAAGAGGAGAGCACTCAATATTGGTTTACTTGGAGTCCAGTGGACTCAATCACCATTTTCTAGGGAGTTTTTGCTAGTTTCCCTATAGAATAAATAGAGCAGAGCTAGAGCTAGGAAGAGTTAGTCTATCCTAGTCTCACTTCCATTTAGAATTATTGTTGTGAACTATTGAAGATTTTTGTTTTATTCAGGAATCGAAGCTTTCAGAGATGCATGCATTTATTCTTTTATGAAATGAGTAGACTGATTTCATTTGATTGATTTAAGTTCAGAGGGCTAGGCTTGTGGGTTAGGGCCCAATCCATGTGCCTCAACTTCTCTTCTATTATTATCTTTTCCTTCCTGTTATTTAGCTAGTTTTTCTACTGTCATTTAAGTTAGATCGTCTTCTGATAAGTTTCATTGCTATTTAGTTTTTGTGTTGTTGTATTTTTAATTGCTTATGCATGGTGAAATAGAGGAAAAAATCCAAAACTGTGGTCAAGTCTCCCCCCTCTCATCTCTGTCAATAGAGTTTGAGCAGGGGAAAACCTTCCCATAGGCCAAAATTTCTTTCTGCTCGAGTTCGGGGAAGAATTTGTATTACCAAGTCCAAGCCTTTCCTTCACTATTTCATCCCGCATTTCTGTCTGTTTCCCGTACATGAATCCACATGTGTGCTTCACTTCTGAGAAATGCTCTTATGCATCCATTTCCCTCCTTTACTTCTCACCTTAGCACTGCAGTTACCTTCTTTCAAACACCCTTAAGCTCTTCAACCTTACTTCTCTATTTTTCTCCGTTCACGACCACCTTACCCTTTTTACGAAAAAAATGTGAAAAACCATATAGAACCACCGAAAACCCAACCTTCGCCTTTTCTCCTCGAGACTCCCACCACCATACGTCGCACTTTGCAATCGCAACATTTAACGATTACCTTAACACTTATCGCCCATTCCTTGCTATTGTGACATTACGAAATCATAAATCGCACTTCACACCGGTTACCTTCTACTCTTAACACTGACCGCTCCTTCTTTGCGATTGTGAAATCGCAAATCGCAACTCTTAGCTTTTTCCACTGCCACGTCATCCCCATCGCACCTCACATCCCGCAGAACTTACCACATCGCAAATCTCTTCCCACAACCTTTACCGCTACGTAAATCATATTTCACACATTTTATTTTATTCCCATTAATCCTTACCGCTATCCTTGTAAACTTGCGATATTGTGATTCACGACCTACCATGTCACTCTTCACACTTCGCACTGCGCACCATTTAGTTGATTCCCGTTAATCCTTACCGCTACCCTTGTAAACTTACGATATTGCGATTCGCGACCTGCCATGCACTCTTCGCACTTCGCACTGCACACCATTTAGATTATTCCCGTTAATCCTTACCGCTACCCTTGTAAACTTGTGATATTGTGATTCACGACCCGCCACATCACTCTTCGTACTTCACACTACACGCCATTTAGTTCATTCCGTTAAGTCATTACTGCCATCCATTTAAGCTTGCGAAGTTGAGATTGCAACATCACACATCGCAACTTCTGCTGTCCATCACATTCTGCCATCACATTTCTGAGTTATTCTCGCTCTATAGTCATTTCTTGCGTTATAATAAGGTTTCCTAAGGGTTTAACCCCCTCTGTTTGCTCCAAAGCCATTTCTCACACTATCATAAATTTTTCTAAGGGTTTAACCCCCTATTTCCACTTCCAAACCTCATTTCATGTGTTAAACCCCCCCATTGGCCCTCTTAGCCATTTTTATTCCCTCTAGGATGCAAATCAATTCTTTTTAATTAAAATTAAGGCATGGATAGTTTAGTTGCATGGATAGGAGTATGGTAGATAGATCATAGGATAGGTAGAGTGCATTTAGCCGTTTGGGCAAGTTAAGTGTGGTTTAGAATTAATTTCCTTTCTGCTATCTGTTTTCTACAAATTAAATTAGTTTCATTCTTGGCATTCCTTTCCAGCAATTTAGTTCAGTTTCCTTTCTGTCATTTCTTTCCAGCAATTTACTTTCCAGTTGTTCTCATAATTTAAGAAATAACACCCTTTCGTGAAGCAGAAGAGGATGACATGAAAAGAATGCATCTTCTGTGTATATAACACTGTCAGCTTAAAGTTTGTACAAAGCCCAGGTTGATAATGTAAAGTAGGGTAGCCCTTGGGAGTTGCAGCATTCTTGGTGCAATACCAGGGCTCACTACGTTGCTACCCAATTGACCAATCCACCAACACTTTATTATGGAAAACGTTGGAACCAAGAGGCAGATTCAGGAGCTGTTGCAGAAAGGTCACATCAGACCAAGTTCATCGCCCTGTGGGAGCCCGATCGTGTTGGTACAGAAGAAGGATGGGACGTGGAGACTCTGTATTGACTATTGGGCGTTGAACAAGATCACTGTCCGGAATAGGTACCCAATCCCACGGATTGATGACCTTCTGGACCAACTCAAAGGTGCAAAATATTTCAGCAAGATTGAACTGAAGTCTAGGTATCACCATGTACCAATTGAACCCTCTGATGGGTGGAAGACTACCTTCAAAGCCAAGGAAGGCCTTTTTGAATGGCTAGTCATGCCTTTTGGGTTGACGAATTCTCCCGCAACCTTAATGAGGATGATGGACGACATATTGCGGCCATTCACCAACTCATTTGTAGTGGTGTACTTGGATGACATTCTGATCTTCAGCAAGACTTGGGAAGAGCACCTTCACCACATCCGACAAGTCCTCCAAACACTGCGGCAACACAAATTGTGTGCCAATTTGGAGAAGTGCACTTTTGGCATGACCCAGGTTCAATATCTGGGATACATTATTGATGAAAGGGGGGTGCATGTGGATCCAGCCAAGATCCAAGTCATTCGGGATTGGCCAGCCCCAACCACTATAACAGAGCTTCGCAGCTTTCTGGGTCTTGCTAATTTCTACCGTAGATTCGTGTTGGGATTCTCTCGTATCACTTTTTCTTTGAGTCAAATCACCAAGGGTGGAGTGAAAGAAAAGTTCTTTTGGTGTGAATCCTAATAGAAGACGTTTGTTGAGTTATTGCCTTAACATATATACACTATACACCATTGCTCACATTAGGACACATACCAACAGCAAATTTGAAATTGAGACAGATGCCTTTGACTATGTTATTGGTTCAGTTTTTACCCAAAAATGGCATCTAGTGGCATATCACAGTGGGACACTTTCAGATATAGTCTGGAAGTATCCCAACTATGACAAATAGATGTATTCCATTGTGCAGGTCTGTCAACAATGGAATTATTACATTCCAGGAAAGAAACGGTCATCCACATAGACCATTGACCCCTATAGTTCATACAGACACAAGGAAAGTTGAAAAATTATCGCCATCGGAAATAGTCCACATATCTGCAATAATTCCATTTGAAAATTACCTATAAGAAGGGTAGCATCATTACAAGAGTGATTATTGGATTGAGGGGTCCTGACCTGGGTTCAGAGTTTATCACAGAACCGACAAACCCTCCAACTACTGGCCCTTTTGGCAATGATATGCTTATGCAGATCAAAGTCTCACCTGAAGAAGTATAGGAGGGTGCTAGAACCAGGTTTCCGCACCCTAAGGAAGAAAATAATGAAGTGGCTTAAGCAGATTTGCAGACTTATATCGATCATACACAGATGTGTGTAGTACTTAACAGATTATAGATAGAATCACAAATCACTTAGCGCAGATATAACGTGACAAAACCATATCCAGATCTAAACAATGCATAATCACTTAAGCAGATTCATCCATGTATTCTATAACCAATGTAACTTCATGCATAAATAAAAAATGTTTGTGTAGATATAAATAAGCAACAAAAAAGAAATGTGATCATAAAATAGAATAAATAACATAGATCAATACACAATGTTTCGCCCAAATCAGTCCTTGTATTAATTCAGATCCTTCCAGTACATTAGACTTTACCCTTACACTTTACCCTTCCGTGCATACAACCAACAGAGTCTGCACATAGCCAAGACTAGGTCTCCGCATGTTGGAAATACTGAGAGGGGGGGTGAATCAGTATTCCTTTCAATTAGAGCATTAGTTAATATTCAATTATTATCAGTGTTTGTACAATGATAGCAGCAAACAAGAGGAACACAAATGCACATAGTTTTTAAGGTGGAAACCCACTCCGGGAAAAAAACCACCTAATGCTTTTCTAGTAATTCTTTAATATTCAACTCCAATTGAAAATAAAGCTCCAACTTCCTAGAATCTAGAAAAGCATTCTTCTCCAGCTCCCACTGGATGGACGCTCCAATGCCTAAGATTCTTCAATAATCAACTGAACGGATGCCCCAACGCCCAATGAGCTACAACTCACCCTAGCACCACCCTACCACCCTATAGAAGAATAAAAAAAGAATGGACTCTCGTACCAGGGAAAATGGTCCACTTTACAATGATATAGAATGATGTAGAAGAAGAAGATATACTAGACCATAACCCCAACTTTGACACAACCACCTAATGATGATCCTAGACCTCCCAACATTGCCTCTTCAACCCTTGGCCGATAGATACTAGTACAATTTTTACAATATTGTATTTACAATGACTTAGTACAATGATACCTTTACAATGATTGTGCGCAGTGGTGCCCACTTGAAGACTTCATATGATAAACTTCTTGCTGCTATTATGCACCTTGTTTGCTGCTCTTTTCATGCTTCCTTCTGCTACACCTTGCTTTTCTGCCATAGAAAGTCTGGTCCTTTGCAACCCTTGACAACACATGATCTAGTTTTTTCTTGCACTAGTAGAAAATGATGAAATTAATGACTAGGTGACTAAAAAAGTTAGTCACCACAATTATTTCAAGTGAAATACTAGTAAATTTGAGAAATTTTAAGTGACCGAACTAAAAATGACTAACTTAAATGACTAATCTAGTCTAGGGATAAAATATATGACTAGATAATAAGTGACTAAACTAAAAGTGACTAACTTAAATGACTAATCTAGTCTAGGGATAAAATATACGACTGGATAATAAATGACTAAAGTAAAAGTGACTAACTTAAATAACTAATTTAGTCTAGGATTAAAATATATGACTAGATAATAAGTGACAAAATTAATAATGATTAATGCAAATGACTATTATAGTCCAAGAATAAAAATATGACCAAATAACAAGTACAAAAAAGTATATGAATTAGTCATTTATGTTATTAATTTTTAATCGTATCACTCCATAAATGAAAATTTTCAATTTTGATACTAAAGTGTTACATTTCACTAAACGAGTCTCTAAATCTATATGTAGTGTTAAGATTAAGAGACAAAGGGGTCTTTGAGTCCATCTACATTGTTAAAATTTTGAATACTCTTTTGTCTCTAAAGTTTAACACTGAAGATGGATTCATCTACAATTAACATAAATATTGCATGCATCATCTATCTACTTAATATGTATATTTATAGTTTTATAGTTTTAGTAAAGGTAATATTTAGATAGTCAGATTAATATGTATATTTATATTTCTTTGGCCATAAATTTTAATCTTTAAACTTCATTGATTTATGTTAAAAGTGTGACTCTTGTTTTAAATCTAAGGTCAAATCTTCATATTTATATTTAATCAATAGATAAACATAACATTTCTTTTTGTAAGTCGATATTCATTCATGTGGTGAAAAACATGTACAACCAACAAAGAAAAAAATAGGTGGTCTCACCCCAACTAGGTTTGTTGACCAATGTTTGCAACAAGTGACAAAAATACAAAAATGAGGCTAAGGAAAACATCCATAAATGAGAGGGTCAAAGACACCAAAATACATGTAATACATAAAAAATACATGAGAGCATACTAGTCATCCGAGGTAATGGAAGTTGGGTTTCCCAGGGTTGTTCCTAGAGGGGGTGGTGGACAAAAGTTGCAATGGGTGTGCCCTTCGAAGTGTGCGAGCCAAGTGTCCAACTTTTCCACTTTTTCTACAATGTGGTTTTGGCCTCACTAGACCACCACCTGCAATACTCGCTCCCTGACTTGGAACTGGAAGTAGTCCATCCTATCCAAAGTCGCCATAAAATCAACATGCTCCTCCCTACGAACCCATTCCGCTGCATCCACCTGATCTATCAGAGTTTGAATTAGGTCCCGACAGTTTTATAGAAAACAATGTTGAATTTACCGCGGGCCGGGAGCTACACGCCTACAAGTTCCCCATTTCGCTATTCCTCCTTGCTTTCCACCGCCCCGATGCTACATTTTTTGCGACCTTACACTTCCACCACCACAGGAGGCTTGTTTTCCTCCACCACGACCGCTTCACGTTCCCACACCAACAAGCTGGGAGTGACCGACGGTCTTACCACCTCGGTGCGCTCCTACCACCACTATTTCCATATCATCTAAGCCAACAGATCCTTGCTTGGCTGTGGGTGAGGATTTCCCACGCCACGAGGATGGTCATATTGTGATAAAACCAGGAGGGCCAACTCCAACCATTATCCGATTCCAGTCTACTAGAACTTTCCCCTACCACCACACCCAAAAACCAGATCTCTCTTCACCCTTAAATTTCCTCAGGAAACCACACACTATGTCCCAGCTACCATCTTTCCACCAGTTGGGAAACTCGGCAAGAACCCGAACAACTAGAGAAGGAGAAGGTGGGAGGAACACGCCCCAGGCTCATGCTTCCCAAGAAGCTTCACACAACCCACACTAGGATATCGACTCTATGTATTCCAAAAGGGCGACTCTCCTATCACCACTAGACACCAAGAACCACCCACCAAACCACCATGCACACCAATTTCTAGACTAGGCACCAGAAATGGAGAATTCCACACATAAGCACTACCACCCCCAATGATACCTCCTTCAATACCACCTTCCTACACCTCTATCAGACCAACAACTCGCACATACTAAAAACCACAAAATACCAAAATAACAAGTTCCCCCGTTGACACGTCATAGTGTTCAAGATTTCTATTTACTAGGCATTCAAATGAAAATAAAGTGGAAAACGTGAGCGAAGGAGGATTTTCTTAACGCCCTTGGCACCTATAGCTGCTACATATATCTATCTAAATTTGGGGTCATCCCTGGCAATAGAAGGAGTCATGAGAAAATATATAGAAAAGGAGGTTCTATGAAACATTGTGGCAGGTGTTTGACATGTTCGAGATTTCTATTTACTAGGCATTCAAATGAAAAAAAAGTGGAAAACGTGAGCGAGGGAGGAATTTTCTGATGTCCTCGGTGCCTATTGTTGCTATAAATATCTATATACATTTGTGGTTGTCCCTGGTAATAAAAGAAGTCAGGAAAAAGAGATAGAAAAATAGGTTTGTGAAAAGTGGTGGTAGGTGTTCATGAATGGATCGTGACAAGAAGTCCAAAACCCAAGTCCATCCCAATGATAATGGAGATGTGAACCCCAACTCCATATGTATGCTCATTCTCATTCTTCTTGTTATCCTTCTATATTTCATTTATTTCTACATCTACTTGTTTCTATTAGTAAGGCCTCCTTGATTGGCAATTGATTGAGTAGAGAAGTTGTGCATGCAAGAGGGATATATCAGTGACACTTATTATCATTCTCTCCATGTTTCTTTTAGGGTAAATGACAAGTGTTGAATGTTGCAATAAATTCTATGTTCTTCCTTTTGTGGGTGTGTATCAATAATTTTTTAAGGTTTCATTTCAACTCTTCCTAAGATGTGGGGTGCCATCACTCGTGGGAGAAATGGCTTGGAAGGATGCATCACACTTATTTTTTGGCTAACCCATAAATTGCACCTCACCCAAACCTCTTACTTATGCCTGTGAAGAAGTGAATCTTGATGGTTGGCCTAATGACATGCCACCATATTCACTAGATAAACATGGTCTGATTGAAATTTTTTACTTATTTTGTCAACTATGATCTACCATCTCAAAATTGTATCATGTTCCCCACCTCTATTATGACTACTTGGGCACACTAGCACCCTTGAGTTTATGCAACTATGTGGTAAAATTATGGATGTTAGTTTTTTAGTTATGTTGTCAGTAAGGGTAATTGATGACCCCTGTGTCCCTCACTTTTAGATTTGCTTGATTGACAATGAAATGTGAAACTTTATCAAGGGAATTTAAATGCAGTCATTTATTTTACAGATGGAATTATTACATTAGATCAAAATTGGGCTTTTTTATTATCCACATAAGTTATAATTTGCTCATCAATATTAGACTTATTTCACAATTCCTTTGAAGTATATATCATTGGTTTGATTTTTCTTCATGCACATATGTGCAAATGTCAAAAAGCGATGACGGTGAGAAGTAACTACATACAATAGACTAACTCTGCATCCAAATTCAATTATTTGTTGGCTATTGATTTTTTCTTTAGCATCACTTATGACAATGAGAAGTAACTACATATGATAGGATGCAAAGCTATCCCTCAAACCAATGTAGAGATGCAATTATTTATTGGTTGTTGAATTCTTATTTATCATCACTTAGAATAACTGACACTATATTTGGACTCTCTTAAGGAAAAACATCTTCACTTTCATAACTCGTAGGACTCCTCAAAATATTTTCACTTCCATTAATGACGATCCCTTTCAATATCAATGTTTTATGCATTCCTCCAAACAACTCTTCATAGTCTCTATCTCTTGTTTCCCCTAGAAAGACATACATATTGGCTATATCCAAGCCCCATAGAAAATACAAAGACCTACAAGCACCAAATCTAATTTTTAGTAATATGGATCTTGCTCAACAAGAATTTATTGCATAGGCACCGTTGAGCCAAAAATACTACATGTAGTTTCCAAAAGACTAAAATCATCAAATTAAATAATCTCATAGTCTAAATGTTGTTATGGTAGTCAACTTGAGATTCCCAATCTATTGTGCATTTCTCAACTTTAACCAAATCATTAAGATATCAAATATTAGAACTTAGTCATATGCAAACTCAATATTCAAAATAGTTAGGCTTAATATTGATTGGAATAGTTGAAATTAGATGAGTTTGTAATAGTTTAATATTCCATTTAACATAATCTAGAACTTAATTCTTTTGGTTATAACACCCAAAAAATAAAATATTTTTTTTTGAACAGACCACTTAACATCTACCAGTATTCAGCACCTCGAATATTTTTGCGAATTTTTTATTTTGAATGGCGGCAATATTCAGCACCTCGAATTTTTGGGAATTTTTGATTTTGAGTGGCGGGAAGCATCATATGATTTTCTAAAGAATAGAAACGAAATTTTGATCTCACTTCCTGAAATCGAAGTGGGTCCTCGAAAATCAGCCTTCAAGCTGCACGAAATGCGTCAGAATTTGAGAAATCTGCAGATAGGTCTGGGGATCAATCCTCTCCGCCTCAATCTGAACGGAAGGATATCTACTAGGCAATGCCGCCGCTCAAAATCCTGTCGCCCAACATGCTCCATCTCCCATCACTCGTTCTCAGCCCAGTGACGCCTCTCGGCTCCGACCCCTTTGATTGCACCTCCAATTCGATGTTATGCGATGAATCTTCGATTTCACAGGAGGAGAGGGTCATTGCGGAGAAGGGATTCTATTTGCATCCCTCGTCTCTTCAAACGCCAAAGGAAAGGGAGCCAGATCTGCTCTTTTTGGTTCAGTGTGAAGAAGAAATAGGCACGACTACCAATCTACAGCACCTTGAATTTTTGGGTGGCATCGTATGAGTTTCTAAGGGATAGAAACGAAAATTTAATCTTTCATTGCACGAGTCCCCTTTTATTTTTCTGGTCGAGCTACATTCTTTTACTAGCTAAGACACACATTTACAAGTTCTCAGTTCTGGTTGGAGTTATTGGGCCGCATCTACCTGAGCTTGAGGGCCGATATTCCACATTCCATCTTCTGGACGAATATGCTAAGAAGGGCTGAGTAATCATATTGATTAGCATGAGTTTCCTAACCGTATAACAGTTGTGCACCCTTGCAATGACCAAGAAAATTACTCTCTGAAGGTTGCGTATAAGCTAAATGAGTCTGATTTTACACTATCCAGAGGTCCTGACATCACTAACTCGTGTATTTACTGCTGCTCACTAAGGGAAACATGAGTTCCTTATCTCTGGTATGGGTGAATGCAAACATCTGGGCATAAAATGAACTTCTGGACTCTTCATTCTGTGTGAGACAGTCATCTGACAACCAGCAAAAGGAACGCACCAGTCCCAGGTTTCTATACTCAATGTCCCTTATTTACATGTGTTTATTGACAGCATAAAATATTGGTAGTCTTTTGGCTGTAGTGGATGTCATTCTGGGAATGAATATGAATACTCGTTACTCCTATTTCTGAGTTATATTTGGCTGTCCTGTGTGAATATTATTCTTGGAATATGTTAGTTTGAATTTTGGGTGGTTTATTTTCGGTGCATGTCATTTAATATGAGTATCTTCTAAATTAAAATTGTTATTAAAGTGCTTACATCAGTACCTAGACAAATTGTTTGACATAGATATGAACGAAAATTTCACATAAAACCATAAAGCTATTGCAACGAATTCTACAACCAAGGCGATGGTGGGGCTGATAGTGCACCCAGAGAAATTGTTTGACATAGATATTTACGAAAATTTCACATAAACCCAGAAATCTATTGCAAGGAATTTTACAACCAGGGCGATGGTGGGGCTGATAGTGCATTAAATCTAGACTGTACATTGGGCACATTGAGTAGGAATACTAGCATAGGTCCGTCTAACCCTTGTCATGATATGGACATTGAAGTTGCCAACCTCTGGTGTATTTCTTGAGTTTACCCAAATGGTCATCATATCAGATATTGGAATTAATACCTATGCACTCTCTAGCTTTACAATAGCTGGGTTTAGTATTGATTGACCCTAGTGTGTGCTAGGTTAATTTTCCCCCTTGACCAAACCTAGAAATATTTTTTTTTGATTGGGCTAATTCTCCTGTAGTTCTTATTTATTATCTATTTTATCATATTTTCTCTTGACTATATCTCGAATCAAGCTGCATTGTGGAAGCCAGGTGGAGATGGGCTAATTCATTCAAACTGTGTGTGATGGTGTATTGTATACATTGAATATGGACACATTCATGTTGAGATTGCCAATGCCCGGTGCATTTCTTGAGAACCCAAATGCTCAACATATTAATATTACAACTCAGACATGTGCAAAACTCAAGCTTTATAATTGCCCGGTTTGATATCCAGAAGTAGGTTTGATATACCTCCCATGTTTGATATTGAATGCAGAATAACTACACAGGGCTATTAAATGTCAACAATGAACTTAACTTAGAATTATGCCAAAGTAATAACCATGCACAATAGCACTTAGAACAAAAATATACTTTGGGAAAGTGGATAAGGATGTGTATGTTGATAAATGGGAAATGAATTGATCCAAGTATATTTAATTCTCCTTTCTTAAATATTCACAAGTTACATTTGGTGCAAAGGAAAACTGGGTAGCCCAATGACTATAAGTAGACAAGCACACCAATGCAAAAGTCATATGGTAATTGTTATATATTTTCCTCTCCGACTCTAAGCTATATCTTTCTCTTCAACAACATTAAAAAACATATCTAGTTTTTATAGTCATACAGTTCTAGAATTTTGGAATCAGTCCCCACCACACATTACTGGCTTGTTTAGCATTGGGGGTTTGACAGCATTGGTTTGAGAGTTTTTTTCTCAGAAAGGCTCAATACATAATCATGAAATCCTTACCCACAGTTAGCCATTTCTATGTAGTTCTTGACTTTTCATCATGAACTCGACTTTTACTCCTTGTTTTTTATAAACTCTTCATCAAGGTTGAATTGACCTTGTTGTGCAAAGCATAAATTTCTTCCTTAGACAATTGCATCCTTGATCTCTAGCTACTGATGACTACAACTGTTTACATGCAGTTCTTTGAAATGCAACACCATGATGCTATTAAGGCTCTTAATATCTATATGCAAGCTAGTAAACAGGTATAGTTGGAAATCTACTGTTCCAGAAGTGTTGTAATTGATGTCTTCAGTTTAAAATCCTTTCAAAATAGTGCATATACCTATACTTTTTTGTTTTTTAAGGATGATTGTGATCCAAAATTACTTTTTTCCAAAAAAAAATGCTTCAGTGGCATTCCCTCTTAACATGTTTGAAGTTTTTATCATTTTTTACTTCCTCTCATGATGCATATACATACTTTCCTATTCATTTCCAAATGTTTAGTTTACGAAAACAATTTTTTTGGCAACATTTTTGGTGGATTCATTAATTCATTAGATGATGTGATGTCTCATTGAGTCATTACATAGTAGGATAAGAGGAGTACATTACAACATCTTGAATTGCAAGTTCCCCAGTAGGACAAATGACAAGAACAAGAATAGGTAGTCTTTTATGATCTCGGAGGACTAGTGACTTGACTATCACCTCAATAGAAGGAAATAGTAATGCTACTATCACTGTTTTTCTTTGTGTTTGTCAATTGAGCCATCTACTTTGAAATTTTCCCTGAAGACCCATTTAACCATTTGCACTTTTTCCTTTAGGCATATCCTCAAGTTCCAGTGTTTCATTTCTCTGTATGGAATCACATTCCACCTTTGTTACTTTGTCCCATTCTTCTTTCCATGTGCATTGAATCACATTATACCAGAATTGTGGTGAATTTGTGATCAAAGCCATATATAACTGCTGTAAAGCAGACTGCTACAATCTTCTTGATTTCTTTCTTCCTTTATTGCTTTCAGGTAGTTCCTGTGGCTTTGAGCCATCTAATGTTCACAAATGTTGTTTCAGAATATTCTTGGGTGTTGATGATGTTCTCACTGCTAGCATTCCAGAATATTCTTGGGCTTTGACGATATCCTCACTATTAAAATTTCAGAATACTAGCTTTGACATCATTGACTTCATTATCATTGGATTCTTGATTGCTCCTTTGTTCCTGACTTGGAATGCTTTCTTCTGCTACCTTTTTACCTCTTTCTTCAATAGGCCATGGCACTTCAATTTCATTTGAATTACCTTGGATATAGTTGTCCTCAAATATAACATCTCTATTGAGTGTATATTTTTCCAAATAAAAAATCTGATATCCCATAGACTCTCCATTGTACCCTATCAAAAATACTTCTAACCTTTATCCTCGTGCTTATGCACTTTTTTCAGAAACAAGTACACAGACATTGCAAAGAAACACTTTGGGATGACTCTCCCCTGGTTTCTCATCATTTCATGCTTCTTTAGGTGTAACATTCCTTGCAATTTTCATTATATTTCTATCAACAAAATACACCTGTGTACTAATTACTTCAACTTAAAAATTATTTGATAGATTTTACCTTTTATCATTCTCCTCGCCATCTCTACATCTATCCTTCCTTTGCAACATTTCTTTCTCTGTGAATGCCATGAAACTTGTAATACCTATAAAATATTGAAATGATGGTGTAATATTCACTTGTGGCCTCATGCCAACCTTACATGTAATCAAGGCTATAAGTCTACACATGTGAAACCACAACATTTTATTGTATTTTTTCAATATATACTATTTTAGGCTAAGGCCAACGTCCAACTTCCTTGGAGCTAGAACCCCACTAGCCATCTCTACATCTATCCTCAATTTGTCAAGATGTCCTGACTATTAACATTCTAAAATATTCTTGGGCTTTGGTGATGTCCTTAGTACTAGCTTTGGCATCATTATTTTCATCACAAATTCTTTTTTCATGAGCTAAGTGTTGTCTTATGTGATTCTTTAGCTTATGGGCACCTACATCTCATGTTTCTCATGTTCATGGGTTCATCTTCTCTCCTCTTTGTGTTTATGCTTTTTTTTTATGGTTTTTTGGTTGTTTACATTCAATCCTTGTTTATCTCTTGTAATATAAACATGGTATCAGAGTAGGTGTGAACTCGCCTCTTTGGGTTATCTCATTTCTTCAAGGGTTTTCTAAATTTTTTCCTCAGGCTTCACTCATCTTCAATGGCACACTACAATGCTGATCTAGAAGTGGTTCAAAATCATATTTTCTAAGGTTTCTTCCTTTTAGAGCTTCCAAGTAAGGCTCAATTTTTACTATTTTGATCAAGGGAATTGCTTAGCGATAGAGTTTTTTGGGTTAATTAGTCGATTAGTTAGACTAATGGCCAATGGCATTTCCCCAAGGGTTGCAGAACTAGGGTTTTTAGATCATCTTCATTTTAGAGTTTCAAACCCTTCTTTCATGCACACCTTCTTAGGTGTATGCAAGGGATCTCTTAAACCCTTTTATCTTTAAATTTATACTTTTCCCTAATCAAAGTGGCCGGTTATTCTTGGGTAGATTTTATTTAGGAAACTACTAACACACATTTATATGCACATATTTTATTGCACTCTGCATGTTGGCATCTACCCATTTCAGGAGATGATGATTTGGCTCATTCATCATTAGAGGCTTTCCTTATTTTTTAGGAAATTGTTGTTTATAGTGGATGCCATGGTTGATGATGTGAGGCATATGTAGAAAAATTTAACTAGCTGGAAACCTTCATAGTTTTAAGTTTCTGCTCAAATATATTTCCGACAGTACCAAACTAGAAGGTCTGATATACTTGAAGTAAATAGAAGGCTCTAAAATATTACAATTACACAACCTATTAGCTTTGTAACATATCATATTTTATATGCTCGAACAACCTTGCCCTGTGTCGGGCATTGTTAAGCTTTGCACTGACTGATAGGAACCCCCTTTTGTCATCTATGGGTCTTATTCCCTTTTTTCTTGTAAGATAATGTGTTATTAACTTATTTATAATTTTTTTTTTATATATATAAACATATATGACATTCCCAACTCGTTCGTTCCAAACTTGTTTGACTGTGATCGTGCAAAAGAAAAATTTTTAGGACCAAAGTAAATTGATCGTATAGTGCCTTGAAGCAATTGTTAATTTTTTTAAGGATTGAAAAAGCGTCATATAGATAATTTTGTATGTTGTATAGGGGTTGAATAAATCATCCATAAGTGACAAGTCTGTGTCAGTCATGGAAAAACCAAAGTGGTTGAAATAAGGGTCAAACCCTTCTGCCAATAGGAAAAGAAAATTGTGCGAAGAAGGGGTGGTCGACATTTCGGCTGGTAGAAAAGGATCTACTAGTATCACCTCAAAGAAGCACGTAGTTTTGAGTGTATTTTTCCAGGAGAGGTGGGAAGGTATAGTCAACAGTTGTTGGTGGAAGAACTATGGCCTGCATGCAAGTCTGCACTCGACAAAAACAAAACCACAAGAAGCATAAGGTGGCAACTCACTAAGAAGGAAGCAACACGGGCTAGACTAGTCGACACCACTCAACTGTTGAGAAATCGCGAGGGAAAAGACACACAAATGACCGATAGAAGGGAAATTGTCTGCATAGTTTGTGGATGGAGGAGTGCTATCAGAGCTAGCTTGACCTGTTTCAGTGCAAGTTTAGTAGCCACCACACGTGGTCGAGTAGCCTACTTGAAGCCGCAGTGATGGGCCTTCAGGCACAATCCGACCGAGAATTGGAGCAACTGCATTTGACAAGTAGGGAAGCACATAGATCGTAGTCATAGGTAAGTAGGTGGGATGTCGGGTCGGGTGTAGGAGCCTGCTTCAAACTTCCTACGCCTACATCCAAAATAGTCTTGCCTTCAAAGTGGTGAATGTTCTCAAATATAGTTGTTTAATAAGCATACATCCTCATGTGTCACATTTGGGAAAAGGGTTGTAGGGAATCTCCACAATTCCCTCGTTGTGCATGTCTTTCCTTGTACCAAATCACTAACATTCGTGCATAGCTTTACTAAATAGAAGATATTTTCTCTCTTCAACATCTCATAATTGTAATGAAAAATTTCCTCAAGATGTTGATTATCAACGAAATTTTCCTCATGAGAAGGTGTCTTATCTTGAGGAGCAATTTTCTCATCAACCGACCATTTTGAGGTAATTTATAAAGAGGATGATAGAATAAATTTAAGAGAGATAGTTAAAGATGACTTCATATTTCCCTAGTTTGGTAGGGGAGGTGGGAAATGAGGCATTGATGGATCAAATATAAAAGGAAGAATTACAAAAAATTTTGCATTCTTTCCAAAATTATAAGAACCCTCAGTCACTTCGTGGGACAATAGAATTCTTCTAGTGGTTCTATGACTTCCTTCAAACAAACCAAGAATTGCTGACAAATTAAAATACAAAAGCAGGATTTGGGAGCTTTCAATTCAACATTTCAGGCTTTAATCCCAAAAATTAGACAAGAATGAGATGATCTCAAACCCATATCACTATGTAATTGCATCTAGAAAATCATTGCAAAAATTATTGCATGTAGGGTCAAAATCCACTAAGTTGATTCCATGTCATTAGAACAATTTTTCATCCTTTCTAGGAAACAAATCCATTACGAAATAGGAGTAGCCCAAGAAGTAATTTATAAATTCAAACCAAAAAATTATAGGCAATGTTAGTGAGTTTGTCTTTCCAAGGCATATGATAGAGAAAATTGGCTTTATTTAGGGCTACTCATTCATATACGGTTCAATGTGCAATTGGTTAACGAGATAATGAACTATCTTTCCTCAATATCTTTGCAATTCTAATTAATGGCTCAACCTATTCTTCTATCATGCCTACAAGAGACCATGGGTAGGTATGAATAATGGCTTCTCTGCTATTTTTGACTGTAGAGTAGGTGGTCTCAACAGAGTTATAACAGAGTAAAAAAGAACTATAAGCTTGACAACTATACAAATAGGAATTACCCTAAACTTGACATATTTACTCTTTGTTGATTAAGTTTTTCTTTTGGATGATAGGATCAAGGTAGATGCAACTATGCTAAAGGACCCCACCCTTGAGGAACTAAAATTCCTACCTTAAAAACTACTAGGTCATGTACTCTATAGAGATCACTTCCATTGCATACTTTCTGTTAGCACTCAGATTGAACCTCAAGGCTAAGAAGAGGTAATCTGAGGTAACCACAAACCAAGATTTTGATTTGAAACCTAGCCCTGCAGGACCAGAGAGGGCTCTCTCTTTGCCAATGAAGGGTAGCTGCAATAAGTGAATCTTAGTCTAGCTATGAAGTACGGGGATTTGATTTGAAATTTTTGGGTCGAAACAACAAGAAATAAACAATAATTGGGCTATGGAGTCGAGGTTGGTTTCTACCTGCAAACTTGGGGAAAAATAAGAATTATGCTCAGCCAGATAAATGATGTAGATGGGAGAAGAAAAGAGGAGAAAGCTCGCTGCCTTGCAGGCATCAATCAATGGATGAATCTCCAGTGGTAGCTTTAGAAGAAAGGAAAACACAGGGTTATTAAACAGAGAAACTAACAAAGGATGGATTCTGTAAAAACAACCATTGCATTTAACAACATAGTCATTGTGAAAAGAGCATCATGCATGGATGGATTCCTAACACTTCCTTTAGAGAATGCTGTAACAAAATTAGTATAAAAACACAATATGAAAATGATCTTATAAAGAAAACATGCTGAACATGAAACACTGTGATGGATCCCAAATTTTAAAGGGCAGAAACTACTTCATTAACATAATATTCAGGAAAATTTACACAATCCAAAGCAGTAGTCTCTGTTGACAATCAAACCCTTACATCCTCAAAAATTTTCCTATATATACCCTATTACAAATTTATTTTGATTCCTCTACATAGGAATCAAAATAAAAATAAAAAATAAAATATATTTGTGCTGGCAAGTAAAATAAATTAAATTACAACTAAAGAATTTAATTAAATCATCTAAAATAAAATGAGTTTGTTGCAATATGTCGAACTGTTAGAAGTTTGCTGGAGTTTGTTCATGAAATCTAGGATTCCTTTGCTGAATCTGAGCCTAAAAACTCTACCTCTTGAATGCCACGTTGCACCTTCCTGCACAACTGCCCTCAAATTCTGGAGATGCATTTGCCACTTTGCCGAAATTGGGAAAAGGTCTCCAATATTTTAATGCTAAAAATATGAGTCAAATCTGCCACATATGTTCGTTGAATCTGAAGATGAATCGAACGCCCAATTATTGCAATGACTGCCACCTATGCCATTTTTCAAGCCTTGTTTGTTCCAAGTTTCAATTGTAAAGGATCTAGAAAGCTCTGAGGAATCTGAAGAATCATTATCAATGGCACTGAGATCCCCATCCTCCATCACATAGCCAGGACAGGATGGCTTGTAAGCAATTTCCGTTTTAACCTCCAGTCCATTAATAACATCATTGTGCTTTCTCAAAGCTGAATGTGTTTTCACTTCTTGTTTAAATGGGTTCTCCAGCTTTTTTCAAGACAGCATGTAAATGGGCCTCCCTAACACCCCGAATATCTAACGATGATAACAAAGCATCAAATGCCTCAGCAGTTTCAATAACCTTCTAGATGCCATTCTCGATAGATAAAATTTTAAAGGAACATGCCCACTGGCCCTATCGAATTTTAGTAACATTATCCCTTTTATCTTCGGGATAAAGAAACCCATTTGCGAGACAAAAAAACCCTTGTTTTGCTTTCAATGTCTCTACTGAAGTCAATATTGAGCTCACAATCCAGCACTAATGCTGGAACATTCTGAATACTGGAATGTACATGCTCTCCTTGCAAAAGAAATGTGTGATCTTTGATCTCAGGATGCAGAGACCTATCAATATAAATAGGTAATTAGCTCACAGACAACAACCTATGACTTACCACATTGAGCAGGGAAGAGCCAGTTCTCATGCTTTTCATTCAAACCTCTCAAATAATCTAATGACACGCTATTTTCTTCTACTCTCTTTCGTAATTGCAAACGTCTATGGTATGTGTCTGGACTGGCCCTCAAGTAAATAAATCCATCAGGAACAAGCCCAGGTAAAACAGAAACAACTAGATCAAACCATGAATCATAGATGCTAAGCTCCATCCCATTCATCCACTTTGTCTCATTAATAGCTCACACAAACACCATCTAATCGCTGAAAACACTTCTTTCCATGAGTCATAGAGGCTTTAATCCACCTGCAGACTCTCTCTCTTGCATCACCCTCGTTACAAAAACGTAATTCTGAAATGTGTAAGCATACCATTGAGGTTCAACATAGAAAGCATTCAATATATTGAAATGATTAGGCCCAATGTCTTGCCACTTAGAAATAGGCTCAGGAACCACCTCTACAAGGTCACGTAACTCAAGTGTCTCATTCACAATCCTTTGTAGAAATGTGGTTTTTCCAACAATAATATTACCTTCCACACAAAACAGTGAGCCTCTTTTTCTGCATTTTTCTCTCTCCATCCTGCACAGTTTCTTCTTCCAGCTCTTCATCCACACTCTCCTTGATGTAAGAAGTTATACTCTCTGCGTGTTTCTTGTGGATGATCCCAATGGAACTACGTAGAAACTCAACCATATTTTCACTACCATCTCCAAAAATGCTAATACAATGAGTTGATAGACACTCTGGCCAATTATATTCCTCCACATAGAATCACTGATAAAACTTCCAGTTCTTCCTACAGGTAATCTTTTCATCAAATCATCATTTGGAGGTTCTGTTGCCAGTGCCAAAGCACCAATTGTATCCATAATCAGATTGACCCAAAGCAACCGAACTAAAGTGAGGGGGGCAGTTTTTGTTATACATGCAGAACAAAATTCAAAACTAGAGCAACCACATTAACTATCAGCTGGAACTGCACAAATTTTTGAATGTTTACATATACTGAACGCCCCCATTTTGCTACATTTACAATTGTTGCAAAATTGTCATCTAAAATTGCCACATCTGCGCTTTCCTTCACAACCTCAGTCCCAACAATGCCCATAACAAGCCCAATGTCGGCTTCATGCAAAGCTAGTGCATCATTTGTGCCATTACCTGTCACAACAACAAATTATCCCAGAGTTGTGTGCAACTGTCTCACCAAGGTGTGCTTGTCCAATGGTGAAGATCGTGCCATAACCTGAATTTTTAGTATCAGATTCTTCATCTCTTCTAAGCTCTTTTCACGAAAATCAGGTCCTTCAATTGCTACACCATCATCTGTTAAAATGCCACACTCTGCTGCAATTGCTTTTGTTGTGTTAATATTGTCACCAGTGACCATCCTCATTGTAATACCTGTAGCCCTACAGAGTTCAACAACTTCTTTGACACCAAGACGCACAGGATCCTTGATGCCAACAATGCATATACATGTATAACCATTTGTAGGAATGTTTTTTCTCCACTTCTGACCCTTTAGCGACATCATAGCAACATAGGTCAATGAGGCCAATGATAGCTGCAAGGGATGTCCGCAGATCATGATTCATATTTGCAAAAACAATGCTTTTATGGTTACTCTTTCTCTCTGATTACTTTTTTCCCTCAAGTTGTCGAATTAAGCCTGCACAAAGGTGTATTTCTTTGCTTGTATCTCTTGTAAGTGAAAAAATGAAAATCCAGCTTACAAGGAACATGCAAACCACCAATGTGATTAGAAGAATCAATGATGTCTGACTTTGACTTATCATGGGACCCCAAATGCTTTTATGTGGAATAATCAAAACAAATAACAGGGCTTTTCCAGCTAGATGAAGTGAGGCACTTTCTAATGTCTATTGTGCACCTTGAATTCTTGCATCAGAGGTCCTAAAAGTTTCGTTGCTCAATCTGGATATATTATCCAATTTAATTTTGAGATACAGAGCTGCTCTTGCCACCACAACATTACTAGATTTTGTAGCTTCCAATAGTATAGGTTTGTCTACATCACCTTCCACATGGAAAGTAGAACCCGTTTGTGCAAGCAAATAACCATCTTCTGTGGCTAGATACATATCAATACCTTGAAGGTCAAATTGCATTATGATGTTTGTTAAACTACTCATTGGCACTCTTAAAGCCACAACACTAGAAGGAGCTGCATTAGATGAATCTTTAACATAATCCAATGATAGGAATAAGAGTTCTTTAGACTGACCAAATGTCAAGCCCCAAGTAGTGAGTCCATGCTCATTGTATAGTGCATCTTGAAACCATTTTGTTTCCCAGAAAGCATATGCACTTGTTGGAATTTCCTCTCCGAATGGTTGTCCTGTGCTAAAAGTAGTTGACTGATGATACCAGAGATATCCTTGACTCCTTTCAGCTAATACATTTATCTTTTAATTATTGGTTGTATTTGCAAACAGGATGAATGTCTCAGTAAAATTTGAATAGTAAGAGATGAGTAAACTATTTTTTCCCATGAAGAAAACTTGTGTTGTGTATGGATTATTTGAGTATACTAGGAAAGTGCAGGCTTTACCTGCTCTTCTTATGACGAATATGAATAAAAGCTTCCCTTTAGTATAGATGACACCATTAGATTAGCTAAATAGGTTGCAGATGCATTTTTTCCCTCAAGAAGTGATCTTGTGCTTGCTTTGGCATATGTGAGCCATTCACCACAAAGATTATTGGAAACAACAGCAACTGAATGTTGAGCATGTTTTGATGCAAAAGACCATGTTATTATTGTTATGGTTATAACAATTGCAATAAGGAACACCTTTAAATAATAAATCATGAGCAATATTTTCAAAGTGACATCAAGAAGCATCTTTGTGACTATATAGCCCAATATCATAAGCTCTTGGGAAGAGATAAGGGCAGTGTCAAATTGTCAATACCCACTCTCTTGGCATTCAATATACTCTGGAAAGTATTTGCCAACAAGGAATTATTCACCTTGAACATAGCCCACTGGATTTGCAGCTATAAACCATGAAAAAGGTGAGAAGTTTTCACAATGTAAAATTATAAGGACACATGTTAATCTAGGTTGTCATTGATGATGACAATGACCGGGATGGAAAATATTCTTGCATGATCTAAATGCCCATAATAATCTAGAAGATGCCTTAGCCCTAACACATTGATAATACTAATGATGCCATTAATATACATGAATGAAAACCTAAGTGTATGGAACCCTAAGTATTACACCATTTTCTGGTCATCTAACCTATTATCATTAGATGAACCCAAGTACACCATGTAAGACCAATTTTGCCCTAAGTAAAATTGCCTTCACTATGTTAAATAACTTAATAAACCACATTTATTAGGTTGTTTATGGTCCAAATAGGAAACCCAAAAAGGAAATATTAAACAAACCTATATTTGTTTGATTTTCCTCATGGAATAATTAATTAAACCATAATTTAATTATTATTCCCAGTCATGTTTAACCCAAAATCAAAGAAATTAATTAGATAAACCTTTATTTATCTTATTATTTTCTAGGAATAATTATTTAAACCTTATTTAGATAATATTCCTTGTTAAATATGACCAAATCACCCCCAAATAATTAAATAAATCATTATTTATTTAATTATCTTTCAACCACTTCCTTAAATAATTAAATAAATCATTATTTATTTGATTATCTTCAAACCGCTTCCTTAAAAAGATAAATAAATCATTTATTTATTTATTTTTGACAAATTAAGGGATTTGACCCAAGTCAAATACCTTTTCCCTCCAACAAATATAATAAAATATTACATAAAAAGTGGATCTAGATCTGGTTAACCCATGCACCAAGATCTAGAATGACCCAATATTTTGTTATAAATAGGAGGGTTTTTCCTACCATTCTTCACCTTTTGTTGCCTATTAGATCACTCTGGATCTATACACTTGGTCACTCTTTTCTGCCATTTGCTGTGTGAGCTCCCTTTGAGTTCCATTCTTTGTGTGGGTTTTCTACACCAACAAGAGAGAGAAATCTTAGATCTGAAGTGCTGAGGACTTCCAAGAACCCATCCCACTGAGGAGAATTGGGTACGCCTTCTTCTTTTCCTCCCAGGTGCCCAATTAATATAAAAATTCTTTCAAAAATTGTTCTTGTATTGTCTATTGGTATATGGAGAAAACCCTTGTTTTTTCTGTTTAATGTCTTTCCATGCATAGATCTGGTTTTTGTAGCTCTTTTATGTTCAACTAACCGCAGATCTGAAGATATTGACAGCCACGTTTGTTGTTAGGGCTATTAGTTATGCGTAGCTAAAGTGGTCCTTTTTCGTACACTTCGACAAAGGATTCATACTAACAAATGGCGACTCCACATGGGTTTTAAATTACGACCGCTGTCGTTTTTCATATTCCTGCATATCCAGCTACTTCAGACCTTAGGGTTTCTTTTCAGCTGAATATTTTCCCTATTTTTATGTTGTTTTTCTCACATAAAACCCTAAAACATTAAAATTTCTAACTTCCGTGTGTTTCTGGCCCTATTGCGCAGGTCAGCGACACCAGCCGCAACTGAGACGGCAACTTTTCTGAAAATCTGCCGCCGAGACAACCGGAACGGGGGGTCGCACTTTTTGGCCCATAACCTACGACCTGGACCTCCAGGTCGCACTTTTCAGCCTATTTTCTGCGACCTGCACTGAAAACAGGTCAGAACCTGCGACCTGCCAATTTTTCAGTGATTTTTCTGCAATTTTTCTGGGTTTTGCTGAAGCTTCTGTCAGGGTTTTCCAGCCTCTGTCTCCGCCCACTTTGACCTAGTTCTAATCTGTTTTTACTCATCTAAGTGGGAACCTAGCCCCTTAGGGATTTAGTACCCTCCACCTTTTGTGGAAGAGTTTTAGCTGTTTCAGCCGTCTGTTTTTCATAGTTTCAGCCTTCCCTTTTTCAGATCTGAAACCTCCTCTTCAGATCCCTTTAAATCAGCCTTTCTTCCTTTCAAATCACCTCTTGTCATTTTGTTTGGACCTCTTTTCAGGACCTCCTCCCTGTCCTTTCCGCTTTTTTCTGATTTCCTTCCTTTTTCCAGCCACCTTGCCTCTGTCTCTTGGCTGTGATCTACACCTCTTCTCAGCAGCTTTTATTCTCTAGATCCCTGTCCCTTTTGACCTTAGATCTATTGGCCTCTTTTCCGTGTGTTTTGCCTAAATTTTTCCCCTTTTTTTCCGAGTATTTTTGAGAGACCCGCCTTCCTGGGTTAGATAGATGCACAAGTAGCTGTTATTTTTCTGTTATTTCAGCATTATATATTGTTCTCTGCAGATTTACTTTCAGTTACGCGGCACACTTTTTTCTTGCTCTCAAAACGGAAAAGGTTTAAAAATTAAAATTAACGCACGCCACACACTGACCCTAAGTGAAGAAGCGCCTGGTTAACACCGCCTGGCAAAGACTCTAAAATAAATTGTCACTGCACCTTTTCTGCCCTTGACCTCACTTGATTCTGTCCCTTTTTTCCCTTGTCGGTTTCCTTCTTCCCGTCATCATTGCGCCCCCAAGGCGCCTTTCCCGGAGACTTCTTGGCCTTCACCATCAGTTTCCGGTCGATCGACCTGCTCCGTCCCGCCGTCGTCGAGCCAGTCCCCCTCCGAGTCCGCACTCCGACTCCTCTTCTGATTCATTGGGTTCTCCTTCTCCTCCTGGTTCTCCCCCTGTCACCTTCACCATGTCTGGTCCAGGGCCTAACGTTAGCGGTGCTCCAGGCCCTAATGCCGGAATCACTACTAGCGGAACCGCCACAGGAACTACCTCGGCCATACCCTTGCTGCCGTACATTGCAGGCCTCAGCCTCCCCGATTTCAATCAGTTGATCAATGACCCTATCCGCCACGATGTTGGTTGGCCCGCTATGCCAACCAAGCTCCCCTCCGACATCCCTAAGTTCGAAGGCCTTGCTGGAGAAGATCCAACCAATCATGTCCGATCTTTCCACATGTGGTGTTCCTCCAATTCCATTACCGATGACTCCATCCGTCTTCGTTTGTTCCAACGCACGCTTATCGGCGAAGCTTATAAATGGTATGTTGACCAAGCCACCTCTTCCCATACCACCTTTGCGACCCTTGCCCAAGCCTTTTTATCTTATTTCCAGCTCCCTCTCCGATACGATACTGGCACGGAGCTCTTGACTTCATTCAAGCAAACCTCTTCGACCCGCCTTTCTGCCCATGTTCAGGAATGGCGAAGAAGACGGAGCTTATGTCGAGCCCCCCCCTTCGAAGATCGGGTTTACATGGACTGGTTCCTTCGCACCCTCTTAGCTCCTATCGGAAAAGATGTCACCTCTCACTTTCTTCAAACCGAAGAAGCCGCCCTCCAAATAGCCTTAAAATATGACCTGATCTACGCTCAATCTGGTTATGTTTATACCGTTCTCCCTAACCTCCCCAGGCCCGGTGGCGCTAACGCCCCGGGGGCATCTCATTCCGCCGACGGTATCATTGGAGCCCTTTCCCATCTGTATGCTCAACCTCCTATGGGCTATGCTCTCCCTCAGGGAGGGGCCAGCACCTCTAGCACTCTTCCCCCTCCCGGTAGCATGTATCCAGGATACAACATGCCTCCTCCTTTTTCCCAACCTCCTGCTTACCTCAAATTTTCCCAACCTAACCATTACCTTTATCCACAGCCTAGTGCGCGAGCTCCTCTAGCATATGCGCTTCCATCTCCCTTGCCTCCTCCAAACCCGCAACAGCACTTACAGCCCCCTCCCGGGCAAGTATTTGCACAGCAGGGTGCGAATAATCCCCCTTCTTCTCAAAGAAGGTGGAGAGGCAACCCAAACCAATCTGCCCCTAGTACCCGTGGACCCAATCTTGGTGTTGACCCTAACATTGACAACCAGCAACAAGGCACTCAACCCAAGCTAGACAGGCCACTTCGCACAAATAAGCCTTGTTCGTGTTGCGGTGTTTATGGTCATTACACCCACGATTGTCCCCTCTTACCCCAGATCCGGCAGATGTGGGAGTCTCAAGCCACATTGCGCGGACAACATGCCTCCCCTCATGCTCCTCCTCCTAATGCTGTTACTACCCAACTAGGCGTGTGTTCTTGATCCTTTCCCTCAGCAAGGATTCGTGGCTACCCAACCACCTGACAGCCAGGTCGCCGCTCCCCCTTCCCTTTCTGGTTCCTCCGATTACCAGATCCTTATGATGCACTCCGATCCTTCCCTAACCGTCGACCTTCACCTTCAAACTCGGTCTCGCCAATACCCCAAGCCTCCTGCTCAGTCTGTCCCCGAGCCTCCTTCTTTAGGTTCTATAGAGCCTCTTTCGACACCCAGTGGCCCCTTACATATCCATCAACCGAAAGTTAAGGTTCATACCAAGATTCCTGAGGGACCATTACGTCGAAACGCTGCTTCTGGTCGGGTTGCTCACTCGTATAGCATAGTAGATGATTTGGCGCAATCTCCTGCTGCCATTTCCACATTGGAACTCCTCCAGTCGTGCCCTTCCCAAAAGAAGGCTCTACTATCTGCCGTGGGCGCTGTAGATCCTGATGATGACCAAATGATTGTTTTCGACGCCACTCAGTGGACATCCTCCTCTCCCGCCTTCGTTGCCTTCCAAGTCGGTCAAAATTTGATGGAACGCCAACATTTCTAGGTGTATAGGTGATGAGGGGGCATCCTGCGTGATGTGCGTTTCGGTTTAGAGCTTAACTCGGATCCCACAGTGGCCACTTCCACGGTCACCCCGCAGTAGGACGGCCACGCCTCCCGGACCATTGGCCTCTTCCGTAGTTGTCCTATCACCCTTGCCAGGGTAGGCTGACTCGGTGACGTCGGGGTCATCGACGCCCGGCCTGAACTACAACATTCTGTTGGGCGGGAGCTACACCTGTCTCTGTGTCTTGTCCCATCGAAGTGGTTTTCGCAAGATTTCTTTCCCTCATAATGGAAAGATAGTCACCATTGACCAGTTGACATATCATGAGCCAAAATCTCAGACCTCACCTGAGACAACCATCTCTTCTGTAGCCAACAAGAAAACCGTCGATTCCTTGACCAGTGTCTCTCCTGGCGTCTACAAAGACTCCTCTTTTCTTGGAACATTCCCTGGTCTTCCTCCTCCTCCTATCTCTGACCCCAGCTCATCGAATGTTTGCATGATGCAATCATCTCGGGCTGCTCTCAAGCAACCTGCTTCGGCTAGTTAGCAACCTTGCCCTCCGCAACCTGCTCCTAGCCCTTCACCTGCAGTTGGTAGTCATGAGCCTCTTTATCCTCCTGGCATGGTTCCTCCAAGCCTTATCCATTTAGGAGCTGTCCCACCTGGACATTACCCCTCTGGTCAGATACCGTTCCTATCTCCCCCACCAGGAGTGTACACGGTACCGGTCATGGCCACCCTCTCTCTTCCTAACTTGACCCTTGGGATTCCCATTTGGTACCTTGATCCTCCAGCCCCCACCTTGCCTGGTCAACCCAAACCTTATATTTCTTTGACCCCAGTTCAACCGGTCCCCATGACTTCTCCCGCTTCATCAGTGCCTTAGTCACCTCAACAGGAACCACCTCCTGTTGCGACCACTTCGGGTAAGAAGGGCAAAGCTCACAAGGGGGCATCAAAGGAAAAGGCTGCCCCGACAAACCCTGCTCCTCCTCAGCCTCCAAAGCATACCATCCAGTGTGCTTTGTGTGATTTTGTCGGTCACGCCTCCCATACCTGTCCTGAATTGCTTTATCTCAAGCCCATGGTTAATGTCACGTTCCCTGAGTCCGCGGTCCCAAAAGCCTCTGTTCCTTTCACGACCACGACCAAGAACCCCAAGACTATTCACACCAATCACCCCTGTTCTTTTTGTGATCTCCATGGCCATTAGACCCATCTTTGTCCCCGCCTCAAGGACTTTCGCACCTCTATCGCCGCGGTCCACCAATTCGAGGCCAAGCGCAATGATTCCACCTCTCCCATATTTGCGCATTCTGCTTCAGTAGAACTACCAGATATGAATGCTCCCATTGACATTCCCCCTCCTGATGTCGAGATGACGGAGCCTTCGTCCAGCATTTTTTACCTATCATCATCCATGAGACCCTCGGGGAACATTCCATCTGAATCCTCCCCTGTTTTTTCGCTTGACCTTCCTTCAGCGATCATCTTGGGCTCAACATCGGTAGATCCTTTATCTACTTACTCTTCAGTCACCCCTTCTGACGATGTGCATGTGAACCTCTCTTCTCATGATGATGATTCCGGTCACTTCTCCACGTCAGGTGGTCTTTCTTCCACCATTCACCCCATCTTCTATCGCGATGACGACATTATGGAAAAAATCCCCACCCCTGACGTTATCTATTCCCCCTTACATCGAACCCATGCGTTCACACCACATCCACCTTGTGGCCATTACATTGAAACCCAATGTTTGGGTAAGGGGGCACCCACATTTGAGAGACCAAGAGAAGCAATTATCCACCACTCTCCTAGTGTATCTGGTCATGTTGACTTTAGTCCCAGTATTCTTCCACATTTAGAAGAACCTCTAGAGTCCCATATCACTTCAGATCACTCTAGGGATGATACCCCTTATCGTTCCCTCATCTTACATCAGCAACCCAGTCTCTTAGACATTATTGTTGACCAACCTATTGCTTTTCTACGAGAGCATCAGTTCATTATCTCCAAATCCTCTTTTTGGGATAGTGACACCAGGTATGCCAACTCGGAAACTTAAAGTCCATTTGATCCCTATATGCAGTACCAAAAGAGATTGGTAATCCTCCATTTCCTTTCTCAAACTGCATAACCATAACAAGAACAAATGGCACACCACATCATTAAAATGTGTTTAGATTCCCCTTTTTCTAAATACAATTTGGCATGACCACACCATGCTCGGGGGCACCCATGCCCCTTAACCATAACCCTCCTCACCTTGTTTTTGGAGAGGAGGCTGTCTTACCGATCGAGTGTGAAATCCCTTCCCTTCATCTGGTTGTTGAACCTCTCCCTGACACCCAACCTCTAGAACAATGACTTATCCTGCTTGAGCGTGCCTCTGAAGACCGCCGTGTTGCATTGCAAACCATAGAAGCGGCCAAGGAACACACCAAAGCTCAATATGACCAAAAATTCCAGCCTCGTCCTTTTCACGAAGGCGACCTTGTTCTAGTATATGACCAGGCCCATGATGTCCTTGGTCATGGGAAGTTCGACTCATTATGGCTAGGCCCTTACGTCATCAGTAAGGATCTTGGTAAGGGGGCATACTTTTTAGAGGACTTCGAAGGTAATCCTCTTCCTAATCCTCGCAATGCACTCTATCTTAAGAAATATTACCCTTAGCATTTCCCTTCTGAGATGCGTGTTTTATTTTCTGTTAGATAGCCAGCATCTTTTTTGTACTTTCATCATTCGCCAGGACCTATTTTGTCCAAGAAGGGCCACTTCACCTCCACTTTAAATCGAATTTCCTCACTTACGACACTTGTACTTGGGGCACCACTTCACCTCCATACTTGTCCATGTTCGTGTCAATTTTCGTCATGAGTTCCCACCTTGTACTCATATTTTCATGGTCCCCCATTGGGCCTTTACTATGTGGCAGCACCATCGAGTCGCCCTTGATTAGCGCATCCAAGATGAGTCATCATCGCATTCATCGAGTCTATCCCGAGTCCCTTTGTACCCCTCCATAGCCCTCCATCCTTCATTGCTTGGTCTCTCTCTTATGTCACACATTATGACCTTCAGTCCCACTGTCCCCTATCCCTTATGATATTGTGTCAGTAGCTGCCATGTAATTCATGCCCTTTATTCTCTAACAAGGGAAGTCGTCCATTCGCTCCTCATTCCTTTCCATTTCCCTATCATCATTAGTGTCAGTCTGTCCGTCGCTCTACTATTTTCTCTCACGCCTTAGTTGAGGATTTCTCATTGCCTCACCTGTGGTGGACCTCCTTCTGTCGACATCAGCTCATTCATTCTAGAAGCCAGGTCTAGAGGGCGGTGTACCTTGGTTCCAGCTTCCACTCTTGTTCAGTGCCTCGGATCAGGCAAAGGGATCTCTCATTTCCCTTTGACTTGATTGTTTCTCCAGCTCCTTTCAGCATGAACGAGATCCGTATACTTGATGGTTCAGTGATACAGCAGCAGCTCTTGATGATTCCCGGGTGTGTGTGAGATGTCTCAACCCTCATGAGGGGGTGGCCCTGCAGGTAGCCCCCCACATGCCCGGATGACCTCCTCCTTGCAGCCTTCGATGCAGCTCTAGATATTTGATGATGTTGGCCTTAGCCACTTGCAGCGCCTCTTTGATTTGCATGTATTAGTCAGATTTTGTGAGCCCTTCCCCATTTACAGGGGGCATTTGGGTTGTATTTGTATCTCATGTACTCAGATATTATTGTACAAGTCCTGGCTGTTATCCCAGGCACAACATGTATGTGGGATTCCTCATTGTATTTTTTATCTGGCTCATGATTATACCAGCTGTAATTTATGGTTTGGTCCCTTGTTCACTGGACACACTATTCTTTTGTACTTTGTCTCAGCGGGCATAGGTATGCCTCCCCCGCCGCCTTCAGCACAGGTACCCTCTCATAAAAAGAGACTTGTTGCACCTGCGAGTCTCGTCTCCTTAGGGTCTAGTCCTTCAACACACTATCTACCTCACACTTCTCTCTCTGACATCCCCTTTCGTTGTCTGGTGATTGTATTCTTACAACGTACTTCGGTCATACGATTTGCTCCTGACACTCGCACGCTGGGGGGCAATCTGTTACACCATTTTTTGGTCATCTAACCTATTATCATTAGATGAACCCAAGTACACCATGTAAGACCAATTTTGCCCTAAGTAAAATTGCCTTCACTATGTTAAATAACTAATAAACCACACATTTTATTAGGTTGTTTATGGTCAAATAGGAAACCCCAAAGGGAAATATTAAACAAACCTATATTTGTTTGATTTTCCTCATGGAATAATTAATTAAACCATAATTTAGTGTATTCCAGGTCATCATTTAACAAAAACAAAGAAATTAATTAGATAAACCTTTATTTATCTTATTATTTTTCTAGGAATAATTATTTAAATCTTATTTAGATAATATTCCTTGTTAAATGTAAACCAAATCACCCATAATAATTAAATAAATCATTATTTATTTGATTATCTTTCAACCACTTCCTTAAATAATTAAGATAAATCATTATTTATTTGATTATATCCCAACCACTTCCTTAAAAAGATAAATAGATCATTTATTTATTTATTTTTCACTAATCAAGGGATTTGACCCAAGTCAAACACCCTTTCCCTCCAACAAATAATAATAAAATATTCCATAGAGGTGGATCTAGATGTGATTAACATTATTTTTAATCATGCACCAAGATCTAGAATGACCCAATATTTTGTTATAAATAGGAGGGTTTTTCCATCATTCTTCACCTTTTGTTGCCTATTAGATCACTGCAGATCTATACACTTAGTCACTCTTTTCTACTGTTTATAGCTGTGTGAGCTCCTTTGAGTTCTATTCTTTTGTGGGTTTCTTCACCAACAAGAGAGAAGAAATCACTGGGCTCCCAACACTGAGGACTTCCCAAGAACCCATCCCAATCTGAGGAGGGGTGGATACTAGATCTTGTTTTCCTCCCAGTGCAATTAATATAAAAATTCTTTCAAAATTTGTTCTTGTCTTGTCTATTGGTATATGGAGCAAACCCTTGTTTTTTCTGCTTAATGTCTTTCCATGCATAGATCTGGTTTTTGCAGCTCTTTTATGTTCAACTAACCACAGATCTGAAGATATTGACAGCCACGTTTGTTGTTAGGGCTATTAGTTATGTGTAGCTAAAGTGGTCCTTTTTCATACACTTCGACAAAGGATTCATACTAACACTAAGCATATGAAGAAGGAGCCCTAGAAATAAAATTTTAAGAGCTGCCATGAATAAAATTAGAATGACAGCCTCACAAATTTAAGTTTCTTGATGTTAAAATGACCTTACTTAAGGTTGGGACTGCCATAGGCTTGAAGAGGGTAATTTTCCCTTTCTAACGAGCTATCACTTGCCCTCTAACTCCTTCTAGTTTGAGAGAAAATTGATTTTCAAGTTTGAATATAATATTTTTAAAGGCTAGCCGACCTAAGCCTACCTGTCCATGTCGGCCTCCCTCCAAGAGACGTGTCCCTTTATTAAAGGTCGAAGTCCTATATAAATATGATGTCCAGCACCTCATTTCAACCATGAATTTGGTCAAAAATTCAGAAATTGAGCACAGAATTAAGAAGGAGGCCGAGAAGGACTTTGGCATCAAGTTTTGGGCTAAATATTTGTGATTGGGTTACCTCATGCTAGTGGACAGCTCGAACTAGGACAATCATCTTGAAACCTGAAGTATACACCTGTGTTTGCAGCATTGGATTGTGCTCATTTGCTGGAGGACTAAACTCTGATCTTTGTTACAGATTGCAGTCCCATGGAGGCTAGGCTCTAGCATTGGTGGGAACTACAACTCAGTTCTGTAGCTTGCAGTCCCATTGAAGAACTTCAGATCAATGATCCAAGGCTTGTAGAGTCTCGGATTAGTTAGCATTTATACCTCATATCAGTGAAATAAAGCCACAGACCTGTGATTATATTAAAACGAACCTCAGACTTGTATTACTGCCTAGTTTAGGCTCGGATTAGCTCAGTCCTATGGATAGGTTTCTCCTTAACTCAGACTTCAGGGCAGCTCGGTGCTATTGGTTCAGTTACCTGTGGCAGCTTCTGTGTGGAGATCTTGAACTTGCCTCCTATAGAAGCTAGCATTATAGAGGGTTGTCTCGGATTGCAGGTTATTTTGGATTACAGTCTTGGACTATGTCAAATCTGTGAGTTATCTCTCAATTGTTAAGTTATTGGCTACAACAGGTTCATTATCTAAAGCAGTGAAGTAGGAGGAGTACTGAAGATATTCTTTTCCTGTCATTTAAGAAGCAATTAATAAGGACATCATCATCACTGTTAGAGAATTTGACCTACAATAGTTCAAGAAGTAAAAGTGGTACCAAAGCACAACCACATAATCAAGAACGGTGTAATCACATCATCAAGGGAAGAACACATTCAGTTCTCAGAATTGAAGGAAGAACAAATGCATCAGTTTTATCATTAGAAAAGATCTTAAGCATTGAAAATACAACATAAAAGATCTTGTTTGAATGAGAATCTTTGGAGCATTGTTGTCCTGGAGCAACATTATAATAGCAGGGAATACTTGAAGAACACAATAATTGCAGCAGTTTTTGGACAGACCCTTGTAGACTTCTTGTTGAAGCAGTGACATTCTTGGAGACCTTGATTGAAGCCCTCATGGAGTGACCTTGGAAATATTGTTTGGGTACCATGAAGAGCTGTGGAGACACCTTCATGTGAATAATAAGGTTGTCATTGATGACGTAATGTGGAGACTACAATGAAGACTAAGTGAATATTGACAGGGCTCGTTGAAGAAGACATTGGGAGCCGTAAGTATAACCAAATATATCTTGACATAATGAAGTAGGAGGTTGGAGCCTCATAGAGGCAAGGTTGGTGCCTTGGTAGATAGGGTTGGAGCCCTTGAGGTTGGTGCCTCAGAATTGACAAGGTTGGTGCCTTGGAAGATAGGGTTGGAGCCTTAGAGGATAGGAGTCCTCAAGAGACCAGGTTGGAGCCCTTGACGTTGGTGCCTCAGAATTGACAAGGTTGAAACCTTGGAAGTCCAAGTCGGTGCTTGGAAAATACAGGTTGGAGCTTGGGAGATTGAACGTTGGTGTCTTCATCTAGGGTTGGAGCCCTACATATATTGTACTTGATTTATTGTAAAGAAGAAATTAATAAAAGCATTTATTCTTACTGTTCATTTTGTGTTCTAAATATAAGTGATCTAACTGGTAAAAATAACAATTGAAAATAAATATTGATTCACCCCCCTCTCAGTATTTCCAACAACACATGCATCAGGCGTAACCAAGAGTCAATCATTCATTTGGTCATATCTTTTGATCCAGAAGCCGGTTTTGGGAGTGCGATATTCCGTTGGATAGCTCTTTCCGAGCTGCTTCTAATGAAAAAGTTTAGAACATGATTTTCACTGAAGCTTATGTGAAAAACATCTGTGAAAACTAGACATAGTAAGAGTCCAATTCGATCGCTGGTGACAGGCTGCAAAGACTGGAACTAACACTTTCTTCCCATTTACAGTTGTAATGATGTCACCAAGACAGGCCAAACATAAGAATCTCATTTTTTTGTTTTCAGTCTAGCTTTTCCAACTGGTCCATCTATAGGACCATCAAGCACCAAAACTCTAGTGACACTCAGTTGCTCAACGGACTCATCTAGTGCAAATTTAGTGCCCAGAAAGGGTCAAGTCATTTTCCGAAAATTTACTAACTGATCAACAATGACACTTACAGATCTATTGGAATTCAAAAGCCCACACCAAGTAATGCTCCTGATGGAGAGTACATATAAGTGTTTATGCTAATCAAATTTCCTGAACTATCAAGAAGATGATCTCCAATGGTCCTTTACCATCTGTCTAGATCACATTGTGTATTGGATGGCCAGTTGTAGCTGAAATTATCTACCTGGAAAGCCCACTAATGATAGCAGTCATCAAGGTGTGATCCAAACCAAATGGATTCCCAATTGCATACACTTTTTGTCCTACAAAAAGATTTGTAGAAGTTTCAACTGGCATGGGTATCAATTTATCTTTTGGCACATTCATCCATAGCACTGCAACATCGTTATCTTGATCATGTCCAACTACCTAGCTGTGTCATGTGTTGACTAAACACCAATAGTTACTCTCAAATATAACAAGAAATTCCTGTCCTGATATGCTTTAGAAATATCTAAAACTGTCTAATAATCAGGTGGGAGAGCTTTAATTATGACTGTAAGTTTATTTCAAAATAACACATGAAAATGCACCAAAATGCATGTCTAGACTCTTTATAGGTTATAACTACTCATCTGAGCAGCATGCCTAAAAAATGCTTATGCAAATTGAGTTATTGCATCAAAAGGTTGATTTCCAACATCATCTCTACTTTAAGTAGATATTGTTGGATGAAAGAGAAGTTTGCTAGCATTGATGCTTAAGTAATAGGGTTGGTTCCTCCAGCTAACATAGAAGGAATTTTGGCACTGCGAAGTTCAGTTACTACTTGGGATATTTACAAAGTGTTGTTGCAGGGACATGAAAGTCATCATCTGGTTGAACACTTTTGTACTCTCCTTGATTGTAAGCTAGATATCCTACAAACCATCTAATATGGTTAGCCTCCTTTTAGGTAAGGATGGGCTTCCTTGACCCTCTATAATGATGTTTACAATTTGGGGACTGTTGTAGCTCTTAGAACAGTATCTTGGTTTGGTAACTAATGTGGATCTCATGTTTGAGTTTATGGATAGGCCCAGGATTAGAAGTTCATAATATGATTTGGGCAAGATATCACCACCTCCTTTGTTTCGGTACTATAGCAATGAAGATCACTTTGACATTCCTTTTCCAAATTTGTACTCCAAACAACTCCTAAGGCCTCCTCAAGCTGCCCGTCAAACTGATCCACACAATAGTCATCACTTTGACCCAATACTTGACAAACTCTCACTCCAAGTTTGCTGCCCAATCACTGTGGCAACTATTACTGGTTTAGTGCATATAACCATGATATTTGTCCCCTCCTCATTGACTTCCACATGCTTCCCTATCACATTTTAAAATTGATCCACAAGTTAGGATCCAACATTTACAAGAATGCACTGAAATACATACCTTAAGTTCACTTTTTTGAGGTCTCCTTCATTGCTACAATCTAGGCCTGGTTAGGGAATCACACAGTCCATTCTTCTAGCCTTCAATTCTGCCCAGAATTTCTCTAGATGAAAGTGGCTGACCTTTGGAAGTACCCTCCTCCTCAACTCTATTGTCCTGGGCATGAGTACATTCCTTTGGATTCACAAGTTGCAAATATTTTTACAAAGCCCCTAGCAAATGCAAAGTTTAAGATGCCAAGGGAGAGACTAGGTTTGGTGGAGAACACTTTCCTTGCAAAGAAAGCATTTATAGTTTTTATCTATTGCTCAATTAGCTCTATAATACTGATGGCATATCAATAAGACTGATTTATACCATGTAATGATATGCTCCAATAGATCCATCTTCCTAGTTTCCTATGTGCAACAAAGAGAGAGCAAAGTGATGGCTGGACACTAATTTGTCGTGGAAGGAAAGTGGCAACAATGTAGAGAGAGAAAGTGAGGGCACATGCAAGCTTCCAATTTGCATATACCAGACTCATCCTTGTCCCAAATTTAGAACTATTGTTCATATTTAGCATTCCAAATAGCTAGAGTTTTCTTTTACCAATTGTAGCATGTAATATCCCCAAATAGGGATAATAGAAAAATAACAATATTTCCAAAATTCGGGCACATAAAAATCTGAAAATTTATTGGTATATAAAAAATTATACACTAAACCCAGATTTATATTCAAATCACTGATCTGATTTTTCTACTAAAAGAAGTAAATTTCTAAGTATTTATGAACTTAGAAAATTTACAACAAATCCCTTTATTTCTTCCCAGAAATTCCAGAAATGAAATACAGTGACTTTCTTTTAATTTTTCTGAGTTAAAACAGAATTAAGTATGTACATTTAAACACAAAGTACCTCAGGCACTATTTTTTAAACCCTAGTCATCCTCTTGAATGTTCAAATTATTAGAACTGTCATTTGTGTGAATACAATTTTTTTGGTTTCTTATGATTAATCATTAACCTATAAATCTAACAAATCTGTATATGCCCATTACTTCAATAGTTTTGACAGTAGTAGATGGTATTGGTTGCATATTGTTTAGTTTTCATTTATCATTCGTCTCATTTGATTGTACGTCTTTTTTAGGTTATTGACCATGTTTTTCTTGTAATAACGTTTTTGGACATTTTTACCAGCTAGTGCACTTTCTGGAGGTTTCTCTGACACAAGAACCAACTTAGAGGCACCAAAAGTTTCAGCATTTTGGGTAGCAGTTTCAGAAAAGGAGAATAAAATTTTTTCCAATGTTTCTGTGAAGAATAATGTTGCAAATATTGGTGATGCCGCCAAGGTAGTTGTCAACAAGAAAAAGAAAAATAAGATTTATATAATGCTTATAAGGTTCAAGAGAAGGAGGAAGATGTGAACCTTCCAGAACCATCCAAAGTAGTAACCGATGTTGTCAAGGGTAAGACTTCCTCAAAAGAGCCTAAGAAGCAAGTCCTGAAAGAAGTGGATGACTGGGAAGATGCAGTTGAGCTTTCAACTCCTATGAGTCAAGTAACTATTTTAGTTACTAAATGTTCAGGAGATAGAAAGTACTCGAGTGAGTTTTTTTGACAATCAAGGATCAGTGTAAAGATCTACCAAATCATTTTGAAATTTGTCCAGACACTATTGAATTACTTGGAAATTCCAAAGCACTTGTAAGTCATGTAGGAGAGGTTGATGCATTAGCAAGCACTACAAGAGGTCTTGAAAGGCAGCCGAGTGGGAATTATCTACTTGAACGTTGTGGGAGAAATATGGCCAGTTTGGATGATGATAGATGGGCCAAGCCGGTGGATGCTTTTGTTGCTGGCTGTGATATGTGGATGGATGTGGGTCTAAGTGGTTCCTCTTCTATGTTTCAACTTGGCTAAAGTTATAATATTGGATTTGCAAGAAATACTTGTGCAACACAAATGAGTATGAATGGCATCCTTCTTGGAGGGCCTTATGTGCAAGCACCATTTCCACAAGTTGGAAAAGTGAGAAATAATTTTGATGTGGGCAAGGTTTCTGATGAGGATTAGTTGAAAAATGACAGATTAAATCCATCCTTAATAAATTAACGCCCCAAAAATTTGAAAAACTTTTTAAACAGGTCAAAGAAGTGAACATTGACTCTGCATCATGTCTTCATGGTATAATATCTCAAATATTTGACAAAGCCTTGATGGAGTCGAATTTTTGTGAAATGTATGAATAATTATGTTTTCAGCTTGCCGCAGGATTACTAGAATTTTATGAAGATAATGAGAAGGTTGTTTTCAAGTGAGTCCTTTTGAACAAATTCCAGGAAGAATTTGAAAAAGATGAAAGAGAAGACGCAGAGGCTAAGAAAGAAGAAGAGGATGGTGAAAAAATCCTTTCAGTAGAAGAAATACGGGAGAAGAAGGCTGCAACACAACGATGAATGCTAGGAAATATAAGGTTTATTGGTGAGCTTTATAAAGAAAGTATGTTGACTGGAAGAATTATGCATGCATTCATCATGAAATTAATTGGTGAATTTCAACATGTGGACGATGAAAATATTGAAGGTGCAAACTGATGAGCACTATTGGTCATATGATTGACCATTCAAAGGCCAAGGAACATATTGATGTTTACTTTGATAGGATGACAAAAATGTCCAATACCCAAGGGCTTCTTGTTGAGCTCCAAAAATGTTCTTTCTTCCACCACATTCCACTCCATTTCTTTTATCCATTATTAATCCCAGGCTCAAATGATCAATGAAATTAGTTAAAATTGCTTTAATAATGAATATCATGGCTAACTTGCTATGTTTTTATGGTTGTGTCATTGTAGTACTTTTTGAACTGAAACTAGCTACAGAATGCAGACATTCTATAGCTAGTTGCCAATTTTGTAGCCAACTTCATGTTTATACAGGTTCCAGATGTCATCTTGGAGAAAAGCACACATGGGTGTATTCCACGTCATGTCCTCATCGTTTTTTTCCCTCCATGACTATTGAACGGGATTCTGTACGTGGTTAAGCACGTGGAAACCCAAACTAGGAGGTAGACTCCTAACAGAATAAGGACAGTCCAGATTCTGTTACGTGATCATGATCAGAGTCATAGTTTAGTTTCTATTAGGAAAGACAATAATCCCCGTATTATCTCAAGTTCTGTTACGTAAATTTGCTATAAATATGCTCAGGAAACCGAGAGACAAAGGTTAGATTTTGGTTAGATTTTATGGTTGACTGCTAGATCTTTGAATTCTGTGAATACTCTGTTTTGAGGTGATTCCTCTTTAATGAAAGAAGCAACATTTCCTTGAACGCGTTGAGTCAATTTTGAGCTAGATTTCGTGCTACTCTGGTGGTAGAGGGCCCCTGCCTCCTGAGCGGCCTTGTTTATACAGTAGACAAGTGTTTTAGTCTCGCTTTTATTTCTAGTTTAAGTAGATTTCTGAAGCTTATGTTCATATTTGTTTATATTTACTATCACAGCCAAACTTACTCTAATCAACTCTTCCAAAATATCATTATGAAGAATAAGGCACAACTGTGATAGTGTAGGTTTAGTTGCATTTACTTTCGTTAGTTATCACAGTTAAGACTTACTCTAATAAACTTTTCCAAAATATCATTATGATGGATAAGGCATAACTGTGGTATTGTAGGTTTTAGTTATTACGTTTAAACCAAGTAGCATAGCCAATATTACTCTTACAAAGCTCTTCCAAAATATATTAACAATGAGTAAGAAGTAACTGTGGTGTCTTGGACTTTAGTTGTATTTGCTTTCAGTCTTGTGTTTATGTTCAATTGCTTTGAATGATACAACCATACTCATTCTCACAAAATCTTCCAAAACATCATTCATACTGAACGGGATGAACTGTAGAATTCCTTAGGTTAGTTGCATGATAACTTAGTTATAGCACTCCGGAGGTAGAATGCATGTGGTTCAGTTCTGTCATTTCATTTTCAGTTTGATAATGGCTTTTAATTTAACATTGTTCACTGTAGACTAGTAGTACCCCAGTTTAGTCTTAACTTAGCTCACTGTGTTAACATTCCAGTGTAGTTGCCATCCATTGCATTTCAAATTGTATTAGTTGTTAAATTTAAACACCACAGTCTTCATTATTTACAAAACTTATTTGTTCCAAACTCATACTAACACATAATTATCTGGACAAAAGGTAGTATCAGTCTAAGGCCTGGAGTACTTTTGCAACCTTTTTACCATTTCACAAACAAGCCTTTTCTCAAAGACCATTCTAAAAAGAAATCTATAACTTTTGTGTGAGGCCTAGTGGTGCTAGATTGAGTTGCAGAACAAAGTTAGAAGCTAGTTTAGAATAGAAATCTTATGGTGCTACAAATGTTCTTTTCCAAATATATTCCAATAGACCTTTAATCATGGATGAGCTGTTGTAACATTGTAAGTTGATTGTTTGATTGTTTAATTAGGAGAACTTCATTTACACTTAACTGCCCATTTCTCAAGCTCTTCCAAAACATCTTTAGTGAATGAATTGGACAAGTTAAGCTCATGTTGTGATTTATTTTCTTGAAGTCATTATCAAGCTTTGTATTTTGCTAGTCATAGTTTAGGCTTTGTTTTGTTTCAGTATTTTCATTTGTCATTTGTCATCCATAATTTAGGCTTCACTCTGTTTTTAACCAGTAGCTTCTTTCCACCAACATTTATTTCTTTCCCTTGTGAACATAAAACCATAAAAATCCAAAAACATCATAAAACACTAGACACAACGAAGTGAGAAACAATTACCTAGGCACATATAGTGCACCACACTTCAGCAGTTTACCAACCCTGGTTGACAATTAATGAACTCAATTTAGGAGACTAGGTTGAGCACAAACATTTTGGTGCCGTTGCCGGGGAAGTGTAACTAGGTAGCCTTGTTTCTTAACTCCAAAAAAAAAAAATTATATGCGTAGAGAGAGAGATTCAAGGGGTAGATTCATAAGAAGTAGCAACAGAAGCTTGATCCCTAGAACACCACTTGTTTCATCTAGACCAAGAGCCAGTACACCTTCAACTTAGACCCATAATCTATCCTTTACTGATCCTAGACTCCCAGAGGACTTAAGATTAGATATTCCATTAGAAAGACCTCCCATTTCATCCACTGAACCTGCCTTAGAAGAGGATTCAAGGACCTTTGTTAGGAACACAAAATTTTCCACTTCCTCAGAAGAATCAACTATGGCAGAAGAAGGGGGAGGAGGAGTCTTTAATGGAGAACACACATTATTTGGAAGAGGTAGAGGTAGAGGTAGAGGAGAAGGAGGTAGAGGTGTAGAAGGTGAAGGAGGTAGAGGAAGAGGTAGAAGAGAGATGGGAAGCTCTTTTGGGTTTCCTATAGTAGATGAAGAAACTAATACAACCATGAAAAACATTTCACCCTCTATCCTTCCAAACTTCTATAGACTTAAAACTGAAGATCCTGAAACCTTCCTATTTGAATTTGAAGTCCTATGTAGAACTTATGACTACTTACAAGATGCTCAAAAACTTAAACTATTTCCTTCAACATTGAAAGGAGCAGCATTGAAGTGGTTTATGAGTTTGATTAATAGTTCTATTAGGACATGGGAAGACATGAAACAAGAATTTCTAGAGAGGTATTTGGATTATTGTATGCCAGTCAATCATAAAGAGGAAGTGTTTAAGATGTTACAAAAAGAAGATGAAAACTTGGAAGATTTGTTGGAGAGATTTCATTACAACATCAAAAGAGAAAAAATGGAAAACTTAGATCAAGACACCTTAAAAGCTCTCTTGTTGAAAACAATTAGGGATGAATGGTTGGATATCCTTAACATGATGGGAAAAGGGGAGATATATCAGCTCACATTACCTGAAATAGCTGAGTTATGTATCAACCTTTCAAGAGGGAAATCTAAAACTATAAAAGGCCCAAGAGACCCTGCTCTTGCAAGGGTAAGTAAGTCTGCTTCTGGGACAGTAAGTAGGGAAGAGATAGGGCATATGCTTGATGAATTCAAATCTGATATATTATGGAGTCTTAGTGAAAAAATAGACACCCTTAAGTTACAAAACAAGCAAAAAGCTGAATCTGATGCTTTAGCAATCTTTTGTCCCAGATGTAGAAAGAAGCATGCCCTGAGAGAATGTCCTTTGGATGCAAAAGTTGTAGAGACCTATGTCATTTGTTCAGAAAAACATGAGACCAAGAGTTTTCCTTCACTTCCTGGTCTTAAAGCTGTCTTTCAAGAAGAAATTCCTACAAGTGCCACAGAATCTCTCAATTTTTTCTCTAGAAGGCCTTGGCAAGGACCCCAAACATAAGGATTTCATGATCAAATGTATAATCAACCTCCACCAAATTGGAATTCTTGGCAGCAACCTTGGTCCAAATTTCAAAATCAATCTCAAGCTTGGGCACAAGGGGCACAAAATCCCGATGGAAGATACTCTCAGTACTATCAGTATCCACCATTCTATCCACCATATCCACATTTTCCTCAATAATAAAATCCTCAACAAAATCCTCAAAATCCACAACATCAAAATCAACCACTTCCATTACCATTTCCTCAAAAATCAAATCAGTTTCCTGCTCAACCCATACCAAACCCCAACAATAAAAATCATCAGAATACATATATGATAGAAGGCCAACAATTTCCAACTTATTTAATTACTCCTCTAGACCTTAGTGATGTTCAACTTAGGTCTGGAAGAATACTTGAAAAGAGGAAACCTTCTGTGATTATACAAGAACAAGACAACTCTGAGGGAGATTCTCTACAAGAAAAATAAAAGTCTTGAAGAAGACACATCTTTTCAGGACCCAAACATTGAAAAATCAAAACAAAAAGAACCAATAATTTCAACTCCTGTATTAGAGCAGCCATCAACATCCACTCCTACACCTCCCTTTCCAGAAAGATTACAAATTGATAGAGGTGTATAAAAACAAATTATGGTGCCTAATTATGATTTCCTAGATGAGCTAAGAAATTTTTGCATTAAAATTCCATTATTACAAGCCATCAAGGAAATCCCAATTTTAGCAAAGACAATAAAGGAGTTGAGCATGAAGAAAACAAGAAAAAGAATAAGAGAGACAAAGAAAATTCAACTGGCAGGAAAAATAGCAGACATTATGATGGGTAAGATTGCTATTCCAAAGTATCTAGACCCAGGAAATCCAGTTGTCAAAATTCACATCAATGGAATTGAGATCCAAAACACACTCATCGATTTAGGAGCAGCAATCAATATCATGAGTAGACAAATCATGGATAAACTGAAACTTCCTAATCTTCTCTTTACACCCACATTATTACAATTAGCAGACAGATCTGTGATTAAACCTGATGGGGTAATAGAAGAAATTCCAGTGTCCCTAGATTCTTGGGAGTACCCTGTGGATTTCATGATCCTAACTCCTAAGAATAATCTAGGTGGACACCCTATTATATTAGGAAGACCTTGGTTAGCTACAGCTGATGCTTTCATTAGTTTTAGATCTGGTGATATGTACATCTCTGATGGTAGTTCAACTAATAAATTCACTTTGTATCCTCCAGCAAGGACAATTACAGATTTAGATGATACTCAATGGATAGAGGATGAAGAAGACTTACAACCTCTCTTCACAATTTCAGAAATTAGTGAAGATAGTCAAATTCTGAATACTTTAGAAAAATTTGAATCCTCTTCGAAATATAAACATGAACCATTTCAAGAATAATCCAACATTGAGTTTTTGTCATCAAGACAGATGTCTCTTCATTCCATGGATAAATTTGGCAGCTCTACAAATGAGATATTTCCAGGAAAATCTTTAAACATAAACAAGAACCTAGAAAAATCTCAACAAGAAGAGTTAGTCAAGATATTACAGAGACATTCTTCTGCATATGCATGGGAGTACACTGATATGAAATGGATAAGTCCTAAGACTTGCACTCATCACATCTATATAGAGGAAAATCGTAAACCAATCAGACAACCTCAAAGAAGGATGAATCCAAATCTTAGGGAGATTGTTAAAGAAAAATTGCAGAAATTGTTGAATGTCAATTTCATTTATCCTATTTCAGATAGTCAGTGGGTTTCTCCTTTGGTAATTGTGCCAAAGAAAAATGGTAAATGGAGGGTATGTATTGACTACCGAGAATTAAATAAAGCTACTCTTAAAGATCATTTTCCCTTACCTTTCATAGATCAAGTGTTAGATACATTAGCTGGCAAAAAGTACTTCTCATTTTTAGATGGGATTAGTGGTTATAATCAAATTCAAGTAGCACTTGAGGACCAAAACAAAACCACATTTACCTGTCCTTGGGGTACTTATGCTTACCGAGTATTGCCATTTGGATTATGCAATTCACCTGCAACATTCCAAAGGGCAGTATTAGGAATTTTTTCAGATCTAATACATGATTGTGTAGAGGTATATATGGATTATTTCACAGTTTATGGAAACACATTTGAAGAGGCTTTAGCAAACTTGGAAAAAGTTTTAAAGAGATGTCAAGAAGCAAATCTTTCACTTAGTCATGAGAAATGTTTCATGATGTTTACTGAAGGTATTGTTTTGGGGCATCATATTTCAGGGGATGGGATTAGAGTTAATGAGTCAAAAGTTGAAGTCATCTCTAACTTATCTATTCCAAGTTGTCAAAAAGATGTTAGGATTTTTCTAGGATTTACAGGATATTATCGGAGGTTTATAGAAAACTTCACCAAGATAGCATCTCCACTCTTTAAATTTCTTACCAAAGACTGTGAATTCAAATGGAATTATGATTGCCAGTTAGCCTTTGAGACCCTAAAAACAAAAATTTCTGAAGCACCTATTTTAAGGGGACCTAACTGGAAGTTACCTTTTCATATTTCAACAAATGCCTTAGATACAGCTCTAGGAGCAGTATTGGGACAAAAAGACCTGATTCCTTATGCCATCTACTATACCAGTAAAAATTTGACTCCCGCAGAGTTAAACTATACTGTAATTGAAAAAGAGTTTTTAGTTGTTGTTCATGCCATAAACAAATTCAGACATTATATAACAGGCTATGAAACTTTTGTTCACACAGATGATTCTGCAATTAGATACTTAATGAACAAATCAATTACTAATGGCAGAGTTATAAGATGGTTATTTCTTTTACAAGAATTCAACATTACCATTCTAGATAGGCCTAGAAAACAAAACACAGTAGCTGATTTCCTATCTAGACTCCAAAACATCAAAGATGACACTCCAGTTGAAGATCAATTTCCCGATGAATATATTTTTGCAATTTCTACTCAAACTCCTTGGTTTGCTGACATTGCTAATTATTTAGTTTCAGGAAAATTTCCTTCAATAATGAATGCAAGAGATAAAATAAAAATCATTTATGACAGTGCAAAATATTCATGGGTTGCTAATGAGTTGTACAAGACAGGTCCAGATTTGATCATTAGGAGATGTGTTCGGGAAGATGAGATGCCCGAGATTCTCAAAGCATGTCATGATGAACCTTGTGGCGGACACTTTGTTGATAAGAGGACAACTTATAAGATCCTTCATTTAGGATATTATTGGCCATCCTTGTTTAAGGATGCTAAAGAGTATGTCAAAAGGTGTGACAGTTGCCAAAGGGTAGGGAAACCTTCTCCTTCAGGTGAGATGCCATTACAACCTCAGGTACATATTGAACCTTTTGAAAAATGGGCTTTGGATTTTGAAGGACCTATTAGTCCTCCATCAAGAAAAAAGAGATATATATTAGTTTGCACTGATTATGTTACCAAATGGGTAGAGGCCAAGCCATTACTTTTTGCTAATGAAGCATCTGTAGTTAATTTTCTTTTTGAGGATATTTTTACTCATTTTGGTGTCCCAAGGGAAATTGTTACAGATCAAGGAGCTCAATTCACATCAAGGCTGGTGGAACAAATGATGGAGAGGTACAAAATCAGACACAGAAAATCTACTCCTTATCATCCACAAGCAAATGGTCAAGTGGAATCTACTAATAAGGTTATTGAAGGGATCCTAACAAAGACTGTCCATTTACATAGAAAATATTGGGTAGATAGGCTTCCTGAAGCCTTGTGGGCCTATAGAACTACATGGGGAGAAGCACAACAAACCATACTCCTTATAAACTTGTTTATGGAAAGAAATTTTTATTTCCCATAGAGTTCCAGATTCAAACTTTCAAAATGGCAGTTCAGCTAGGACTTGATCTATCAGAAGCACAAAAGCATAGATTGGAGCAGATTAATGAATTGGATGAGATCAGACAAGATGCAGTTCAAAAAACAAGTCTAGTCCAACAGCAAAGGACTAGATGGCATGACAAGTACATCAAAGAGAATAATTTCAAAGAAGGTGATTGGGCTCTCTTGTTTGATTCAAAATTCAAGGATTTTCAAGGTAAATTTCAAACACATTGGCTTGGGCCATATGAAGTTGTTAAATTTTTTGACAATGGAGCAGTAAAAATTAGGACAATAGATGAAGAAGAGGTTACTTTTCTTGTGAATGGTCATAGATTGAAGCTATATCAAAAACCACTCTCAAGGGAAGAATTTATTACAAAGTTCCAGGAAAACAGTGATGTGAAGTTAATGAAGAAGAATCTTTCTTCTTCATCAACTTAATTGAATTTTCTGAAGTCATTTTATTATTAAAATAATAATAATAATAATAATAATAATAATAAAGTAGTATAAACATGAAAACCAATCAATGATTGGCATGTTTATACAGAAAAGATAGGGTGAAAATCAAAATCTTTCTGACACTCTAACGTTTCCATTTTGTTTCTGCAAGCAGCTATTACAAAATCATAAGTTCAAATCCATTTCACTTATGATCCATCTCATTTTATTTCATTCCATTTAATCATTCATCCATATTCCATCTCATTCATTCATTCATACTTTACTTCATTCCATATTTCATTCATCTCATTCCATACTTCATCCACCTCATTTCCATTCCAGAATTTAAAATTTGATGTTTTTCTGCAATTGAATAATACACCGTAGAAAATTGCAGGGTACTTTTTCACTCCATTTCATAAATTGTAATCCATCCCACTCCATCATTCACTTCATACACATCCCATTATACTATATTTCATCATCCATCTTCACTCATTCCATACAACATTCCATTTACATTCCAATCCACTCCATTCCATGATTCAAGTTCTCTACAGGTACATTCTGCAATCAAACAGACATTCTGCAGCTAATCAGACTTTCTGCAGCCAGACAGATATTCTGCAGCTACAGAACCTGAAGACACTGACCAACAATTATTTGATTTGCAACAAAATGATCCTGCACATCCATGAACAAGTCAAGATCAAGAAGGCATATGAAGATCACAAGAAAATCAAAGCAAAGGCAAAGGTATGAAGTAATTATAATGCCACATCATGAAAAATTTTAGTATAGTTTAGCTATGAATAATTCGAAAAGTTGTTTTGATTAATTTTATTGATCATGCTGAATAAACCTTCCGCAAAACTTTGGACAAAAATCCTTCTATTTCACCATTCCAAAACCCATATCTGATCATCATTTAAAAAAAAAAAATCTAAACAGTTAAAGTGCTGAAGTGATTGAGTTAATCACGTCACTAAGCATTTAATGATGATTTTTGAAATATCTCTGTGGTATTTTCACTCATTGATTCATTTTCTTCACCTCACCTCATTAATTCATCCCGTAACCATTCCATATCACTCCTTTCCGCAACCGACTCTTAACCATTTCATTCTGTAACAACCATTGTCACCGTGAAACAGAGGAAACATTTGGGGAGAAAAAAAAACTTGTTAACGGCCATAGCAGAAGGCTGGTGAATTGAAGATTGAAGAAGAGTTATGGGCCTCATCGTGAGAATAGAACCAGTTGGCACTAAATACTTGGAAGGCTACCCTCAAATCCGAGAAATGTTGCAACAAGCAGGATGGCTGCAATTCCTTGAAAAATTTAGTGGCTTCCACAAAGAGGTTACTAAAACGTTTGCAAGGTCATTCAAAGGAGCCGAGGTTGAATTTGGAGACATTAAATTCACTATCACAGAGGCTTTTATTGCAGAAGCAACAGGATTGCTTAGACAAGGAGAAAATTGGTTTAAGAATAGAGAATTCCAAAACGAATCATGGAAGCAGATACTCAAGTCACCAGGTATGGATGTCACTGTGTTTAAAAAGGGTATCCCTAGTTCCGCATTAAAGAACAAATGGAGAAACATGTTGCTTATCCTACAAAAATTCATCACCTGTGAAGGTAGATATGGTACTTTCTATGTTTACCATATTAGGTTGATAATGCATTTCCTAGAAGAAGAGCTTAATTTGCCCTATTTCTTGCTTCAAAGTTTAAAGAAAATGGCTTCAAGTGTCCAAAAGAGAATTCAATTTCTGGAGACAACTTTATACCACCATGGGTTAGTCAAGATTTTGATTGAGCATCATTTGAGAAAAATAGGGGATACTTGGGATAACTTCTTGGTGAGAAATCACTTTGAGGAACCAAAAGAACCTTCACCTGAACATCAACCTAAAAAAAGAAGCAGAAGATGGAAATCCTCCAAAATTGAAACTGATCAAACAATACAAAAAAATAGTGAAGAAATGATCTCTGAAAAATTAGTTCAGATTAAGGAGCAGCTTAAGGAGCAGCTTAAGGAAAAGAGAATCATAAGAAGAGTTGCCAGAGAAAAAGGAGAAGGGCCATCTCAACCGAGGAGGAGCCACAGACTGAGGGGCATACTAAAGAAAACAAAAGTTAAAAAAACTAGGGTTATAAACATAGAAGACGAAGAAACACCTACTGAGGAGAATTTTGATGAGGAAGTTCCAGAAATTGATCCTACACAACAAGAAATTTACAACTATGTTGAAACATTGGAGAGGAAAGCTTCAGAGAGTAGAGATAGAACCCCTAGTCCTCCACTGTCCAAAATAGATGTGTTAAGAAGAGATAGGTACGAGATGGAAGTACTTAATAGACATATCAGGACTGAGAATGATATTCTGAAGGAACAAGTTAAACTAAAAACCAATATGAACTCAACCCTGTCTCTACAAATGGACAAAGTGGAAAAGGCTAATGAAAAGTTGAAAAAGAGGAACAAGAAGTTAATCAGTGCACTTACCAATTTAAGGTTCAAGTTAGTCATCAGGAAGCCCAGAAGGCCTTTAACTACCAGACAAAGCAGAAGAAGAGGATTGGATGTTCTTGCAGAGGCCTCTGAGTTCATGGAATAGTTGCATGAGGACATGCAAGAATCTAGCAGTGGGGGTATGTTGAGCTCCAAAAATGTTCTTTCTTCCACCACATTCCACTCCATTTCTTTTTACCATTATTAATCCCAGGCTCAAATGATCAATGAAATTAGTTAAAATTTCTTTAAGAATGAATATCATGGCTAACTTGTTATGTTTTTATGATTTTGTCATTGTAGTACTTTTTGAACTGAAACTAGCTACAGAATGCAGACATTCTGTAGCTAGTTGCCAATTCTGCAGCCATCTTCATGTTTAAGCAGGTTCCAGATGTCCTCTCAGGGAAAGCCACACATGGTCGTATTCCACGTCATGCCCTCAGCATTTGTTGCTCTCCATGAAGATTGAACGGAATTCTGTACGTGGTTATGCACGCGGGAACTCAAAATAGGAGATAGACTCCTAATAGGACAAGGACAGTCCAGATGTCCTTTGTCATATTACGATGCCACCTTTAGAGTTCTAGTTCGATTTTAATATGGAAAGACAGTAATCCTTGTATTATCTCAAGTTCTGTTATGTAAATTTGCTATAAATATGCTCGGGAAACCGAGAGACAAAGGTTAGATTTTGGTTAGATTTTATGGTTGACTGCTAGATCTTTGAAGTCCGTGAATACTTTGTTTTTAGGTGATTCCTCTTTAATGAAAGAAGCAGTATTTCCTTAAACGCGTTGAGTCGATTTTGAACTAGATTTCGTGCTACTCTGGTGGTAGAGGGCCCCTACCTCCTGAGCGGCCTTGTTTATACAATAGATAAGTATTTTAGTTTCACTTTTATTTCAGCTTATGTTCATATTTGTTTATATTTACTATCACAGCCAAACTTACTCTAATCAACTCTTCCAAGATATCATTATGAAGAATGAGGCACAATTGTGATAGCGTAGGTTTTAGTTGCATTTAATTTTGTTAGTTATCACAGTTAAAACTTACTCTAATAAAATTTTCCAAAATATCATTATGATGAATAAGGCATAACTGTGGTATTGTAGGTTTTAGTTGTTAGTTTACATCAAGTGGCATAGCCAATATTACTCTTACAAATCTCTTCCAAAATATCATAACAATGAGTAAGAAGTAGCTGTGGTGTCTTGGACTTTAGTTGTATTTTCTTTCAGTCTTGTGTTTATGTTCAATTGCTTTGAATGATATAGCCATACTTGTTCTCACAAACTCTTCCAAAACATCATTCATACTGAACGGGATGAACTGTAGAATTCCTTAGGTTAGTTGCATGATAACTTAGCTATAGAACTCTGGAGGTAGAATGCATGTGGTTCAGTTCTATCATTTCATTTTCAATTGGATAATGGATTTTAATTTAACATTGTTCACTGTAGACTAGTAGTACCCTAGTTTAGTCTTAACTTAGCTCACTGTGTTAACATTCCAGTGTAGTTGCCATCCATTGCATTTCAAATTGTATTAGTTGTTAAATTTAAACACCACGGTCTTCATTATTTACAAAACTTCTTTTGTTCCAAACTCATACTAACACATAATTATCTGGACAAAAGGTAGTATCAGTCTAAGGCCTGGAGTACTTTTGCAACCTTTTTACCATTTCACAAACAAGCCTTTTCTCAAAGACCATTCTAAAAGGAAATCTATAACTTTTGTATGAGGCCTAGTGGTGCTAGATTGAGTTGCAGAACAAAGTTAGAAGCTAGTTTAGAATAGAAATATTATGGTGATACAAATGTTCTTTTCCAAATATATTTTAATAGACCTTTAATCATGGATGAGATGTTGTAACATTGTAAGTTGATTATTTGATTGTTTAGTTAGGAGAATTTCATTTACACTTAGTTGCCCATTTCTCAAGCTCTTCCAAAACATCTTTAATGAATGAATTGGACAAGTTAAGCTCATGTTGTGATTTATTTTCTTGAAGTCATTATCAAGCTTTGTAATTTTCTAGCCATAGTTTAGGCTTTGTTTTGTTTCAGTATTTTCATTTGTCATTTGTCATCCATAATTTAGGCTTCACTCTGTTTTTCAACCAGTAGCTTCTTTCCACCAGCATTTAGTTCTTTCCCTTGTGAACATAAAACCATAAAAAATCCAAAAACATCATAAAACACTAGACACAACGTAGTGAGAAACAATTACTTAGGCACATATAGTGCACCACACTTCAGTAGTTTACCAACCCTGGTTGACAATTAATGAACTCAATTTAGGAGACTAGGTTGAGCACAAACACTTCCCTCTAGGTTGAGGTTGATGTTGAAGGTTCTGATTGATCTGAGGAGGAATGGATGGAAACAAAGGTGGAAGGTTGAGGGCCACAAGAAAATATAGGAAGTGCATCGGGATGCTATGAAAGAACTACATAGATAGGGAGGCCGCTCTCGAGGTACCAATATGGGATATGCAGGTCGCAGACTTGTGACACCACTTGATCATGGTGTGAGAGGACCTGTGATGCCACCTTACATGGCATGTGCACAAATGGGTTCACTTCCACATATGGGTGGGATTAAAGGGCCACAACCCCATATGGGACCACGTGATTGTGGATTCACCAGTCAAGATGCTCAGATTGTGGATTGGGCTCAATTTGAAAATTGGTCTATGCCAAGCCCTTCAAAACATAGTTCTTTTGATGATGGCCACTTGAATCTTGGTCCTAAGGGAGGTCTTGGAAAGGGAATAGAAGGGATGGCTCAACCTCTGCCATATTCCAAGAGTGCTCTAGCAGATATTCCACCATTCACATCTTTGAGTGATAGACGAAGAGGTGTATGTATGATTTCAGGTTGCAGTTCTGACTGGATGCTAGTTGGTATGAGAGATGAAATTTTGACAAGGACTTATGCTGCAAAAAAAAAATTATTTGCAAAATCACGTGTCCAGGAAATAAATGTTTTGGATAATTACAGAAGAGAGTTTAATAATTCATACTCATCAGGTGATAGAGGTGGGAAGACTACAAATGTTGAATTTCAACAAGTGACAAGGTTGTGTCAATCATGGAAAAAACAAAGTGGTTGAAATAAGGGTCAAACCATGCTGCCAATAGGAAAATAAAACTGTGCGAATAAGGGGTGGGAAACATTTTGGTTGGCAGAAAAGGATCTACCAGCATCACCTCGAAGAAGCACGTAGTTTCGAGAGTAGTTTGCTAGGAGAGGTGGGAAGGTATGGTCGAAAGTTGTTGGTGGAAGAACTGTGGCTTGCACGCAAACCCCCACTCGAAAAAAACTAAACCACAAGAAGCATAAGGTGGCAACTCACTAAGAAGGAAGAAGCACGTGCTAGACTAGTCGACACCACTCAGCCGTTGAGAAATCGTGAGGAAAAAGACACGCAAATGACCGATAGAAGGGCAGTTGTCAACATAATTAGTTTGTGGATGGAGGAGTGCTATCAGAGCCAGCTAGACCTGTGTCAGTACAGGTTTAGTAGCCACCACACATGCGATCGAGTAGCCTAGTTGAAGTCACAGTGATGTGTCGTCAGGCACAATATGACCAAGAATTGGAGCAACTACAGTTGACAGGATGGGAAGCGCATAGATCGTAGTCATAGGTAATCTGGTGGATTTCCGGGTCGGGTGCAGGAGCCCGTGTCAAACTTCTTGCACCTACATCCAAAATAGTCTTGCCTTCAAAATGGTGAACATTCTCAAATATAGTTTTTTAATAAGCATACATCCTCATGTGTCACATTTGGGAAAAGAGTTGTAGGGAATCTCCACAGTTCTCTTACTGCCCATGTCTTTCCTTGTACCAAATCACTAACATTTGTGCATATCCTTTACTAAATAGCTAATATTTTCTCTCTTCAACATTCATAATTATAATGAACAATTTCCTCAAGATGGTGTTTAGCAACAAACTTTTCTTCATGAGAAGGTGTCTCATCTCGAGGAGCAATTTTCTCATCAACAGACCATTTTGAGGGAATTTATAAAGAGGATGATAGAATAAATTGAAGAGCGATAGTTAAAGATGACTTCATATTTCCTCAATTTTGCAGGTGAGGTGGGTAATGAGGTATTTATGGATCAAATATCAAGGGAATAATTACAAACAATTTTTCACTGTTTCCAAAAGTATAAGAACCCTCAGCCACTTCGCAGGACAATATAATTATTCTAGGGGTTCTATGACTTCCTTCAAACAAAGCAACTAAGAATTGTTGACAAATTAAAATACACATGCAAGATTTGGGAGCTTTCAATTCAAAATTTCAGGCTTTAATCCCAAAAATTAGACAAGAATGAGATGATTTCAGACCCATATCACTATGTAATTGCATCTACAAAATCATTGCAAAAATTAGTGCATGTAGGGTCAAAATCCACTAAGTTGATTCTTTGTCATTAGAACAAATTTTCATCCTTCCTGGGAAACAAATCCCTTATGGAATAGGAGTAGCCCAAGAAGGAATTTATAACATCAAACCAAAAAATTACAAGCAATGTTAGTGATTTTGTCTTTCCAAGGCATATGATAAAGAAAACTGGCTTTATTTAGGGCTACTCATCCATATAGGGTTCAATGTTCAATTGGTTAACTAGATAATGAATTGTCTTTCCTCAATATTTTTGCAATTCTAATTAATGGATCAACCTATTCTTCTATCATTCCTACAAGAGACCATGGGTAGGTATGACTAATGACTCCTTTTCTATTTTTGACTGTAGAGTAGGTGGTCTCAGTAGAGTTGTAATAGAAACAAATCAGATTCAAATTTTATAGATATAAAAGATAAAAACAAATGTCAATGTCTTTGTTTGATTGTTACTTGATCCTGCTGTGGGCATGTTACATGAAATGTGATTGGAAAAAGGATGGCGAAACAATGCATATGACGTCTTGGATATGGTTCATTTGCTATTAGAGATCGCTTAGCCACTTGAGCCATCGACTTTGGAAATGTTTCTAGTAGGAATTCCTATAGTTTTTAATGTTGTGATTATTTCACCTCATGGTTATTTTGGGCAAGAAATTTTTTTAGGAATGCCAGACACGACATCAATGGACAGGTAAACAAATATTTTATAATTGCAATTTCCATTTCATGATATCCTCTCTTTATTGTTTCATTGTATTTTGGATGTTTCTTTTGATTTTGTTTTGTCTTTTAACACTTAGTATCATGTTCATTTAAACAAAAACCAAATCTTGAAGATGAAATTAGTATTACACTATATTGATTGGAATCCTTATAGCTATTTTGTGTTAAAATATTTTCATGATTATCAGAAAAGGTTACTTTCATGTTGTTATTAGAGTACATGTTGTTTATGTACTTGACTAAGTTCATGCATTAGAAAATGAAATTTTGTTGTGAATAAAACGACAAGGATTAAACATCATACTTCATATTATTTGTTTTCACAAGTTATCTACAACTTGAGCTTTTTAGCATATAACTTAGCTGACATGATTTTTCCTAAGCTTTCCTTGAAATTTGAATACTAAGTTATTAAGGTGCTATTTTCTATATATGGTGACATTTTATTTTCTTTGTTTATACAGGTTATCTGGCCACATTATAGTGGCCATTATCGCCCCAATGAAGAAAATTTGTTCAAGTTTCTTACTTGTATGGGGAAAAATGGCTTTGACATTGCTGATGTAGAGGTATATGTCGTCTAAACTATTTATAGTCTAATTTATTTTATATTCTAGTGTTCATTGTCTTTCATATCTTACACTCTACATTGTATCTTCTTTTGTTTTCAGAAAATGAACTCAGTATTGATGGTAAGAAGTAGGAATTGAAAAGAGGGGAGCAATAACATTGGAGCAACAAGTGCAAAAAGAGAGAGGAGAATTGGTTTGGTGATACTCTTAGAGAAAATATCCCACATAAGACACACATAAATACTGATGGTCAAGTCTTCCGAGTTTGTGAATTCACCTACAATTCATTGACAACACAATGATAATGTTTTGAAGTGATGAAACATCATTTTGTGTGTAAATTGTAGTCCAACCAATATTAAGTTGGAGACCCATATTGTAATACTTTAACATTTCATATAATATAATTTATGTGGTTGAAATTATTTATAGTTGAATTTGATATTGCTTGGTATTCTAATTAACATATGCAACTTTGTGTTTTCATATTAGGTGAACATGCACATTGTATGTCATTTTTTAAGTCATACAAATTAATTTATGTTGATTAATAATAAACACAAAATCAATTTGAAACTACTAAATTAGTAGTTTATATTGATTAATGATGAACACAAATAAAATGAATATACGACTAAATTAGTAATTTATAATGATTATTAATGAAAGTGAATGAAATGAATATAAACTACTAAATTAATCGTTTATATAATGAATATGAAACTGCCAAAAAAAGATAAATGACTACTCCAAATTATAAATTTGTGATTACAAATGACGACTAAATTTTGCATATATACTACTATTAGTAGCTAATTTACAGTATCTTATAACATGACCAAAATTTAGTCATATTTCTTCGGTCATTAATTGGTTTTAAACTATGAATAAAACTTGCATATATATGACTATTAGTAGCTAATTTATAGTATCTTATAACACGACCAACATTTTGGTCATATTTCTTTGGTCATTAATTGGTTTTTTCAGGTGATCATATAGTAATATATTTTGTTGTATATTTGGTCATTAATTGTGACAATTAATGACCAAATCAAAGATTAAATCAATGACTAAATCAATGACCAAATTAATGACCAAATCAGTGACTAAATTAATGATCAAATCAATGACTAAATTAACGACCAAATCACTGACTAAATTAATGACCAAATATACTACTAGACAACAAAATTGAGATAACCAATGAATGACTAAGCTAAAAACGACTAAAATTTGGTCGCGTTATAAGATACTGTAAATTAGCTACTATTGGTCACCGACCGAAAAATAGTCGTTTATATGCAAATTTTAGTCGTTTTTTTAGTAATTAATTAGCCATTTTCTACTAGTGTTGCCTTCTAGGAGCTCAATATTGAATTTGGTGTATCTCTGTTATTTCAGATCCTCAATATCTAATTTTTGGTCCTGTAGTATTCCTCTAAGTCTTCTTTCCAATGCCATGGTTCTGACCCAATTTGGATTCTTCAAGAGAGATTTATACCCAATCTCTCACAATGCCCTAATTATGGACTATTTCAGCAAAGCGAACTTGTACGGCATGCCACATGTCACTGTTTTCTTATTCAGCTCTAAAATTGATAGAGAAAAAACTACAGCCTATGCACTATTTGTCACTTTTTACAGAATTCCAATCCGATACTCAGAGAGAGAGTTATGACGATTTTACCAAGGTCACTTCTTTGAGATTAATTTCAGGAGCCTGCAAAAACCCTGACTTCCACAGATCATATCTCCAAAAATATTCCACACCTTGATCTAAAATTTTTACAACAGCTTTCTCATGATTTCAGCTTCGCCTCATAACAATTTCAACTTCTGAACCTTCGTATAAAAAAATTAGAGCGAAAATACTACGATGACCTGTTTAAGATGGCGAAATCTCTTGCATAAGGAGGAAATAAGGATCACAATTTATATAAATGCTTAGGTTGAAAGGGGCTTCAAAAAGTGAACGTGGGAGGGATTTTAGGAGCTTAGAAAATATTAATTATGACTCTTCAATGACCGATGCCCCAACCCCATGGGGTTTTAGCCCAGTAACTGTGGGTACAAACTTCAAACATGAATATCTCTCAAACCGTGAAGAATTACATGGCGTGCCATATATCAATGGAAACATATTGACAAGTAGAAACCATAAAAAGCATTATTGACTCAGAATATATTAATTTGGTAGGTCAAAATTCCCATGCAATATTGGGTTAGCCCCCGGTGCTGCTTAGGATGACATCAATGACAACTTCTGATCAACAATCTCCCCCTTTGGCATTGATGGCAACACAAGTACTCCCCCTGCGATCATGACACCTCTTCCTACAACATTCTCTCCCCCTTTGACATCAATGGAAAAGGGTAACTCCCCTTGATGTCAAAGGGTAACTCCCCCTGAAACACAACCATCCTACGGACCTGTACACACTTCCACTCCCGCTAACACACAACCATCCTGTAGACCTGTAATCTAATGAGAACTTGGGAGAATCCAAAGCTTTTGACGAAGATATTCAAATGCTTCATGAGGTAAAGGTTTAGTGAAGATATCAACAATTTTTTCTTTTGTACAAACATACTCAGGTTTGATATTCTTTTCAGCGACTTGTTCTCTAACAAAATGATTTTTGATCGGAATGTGTTTTGTTTTTTAATGCATGATAGGATTCTTGGAGATGCTGATGGCACTAGTGTTGTCACAGAAAATGGGAATAGGCTCACTGAATTGTACTTGAAGATCTTGCAAATTTTGTTTCATCCAAAGGACTTGAGTACAACATGATGCTGATGCAATGTATTCTGCTTTCGCTGTAGATAACGAGATTGAAGTTTGCTTTTTGTTCAACCATGATACGAGACAACCACCTAGATAGAATGCTGCTCCACTAATACTCTTACGATCATCAACGCCTCCTGACCAATCTGCATCTGTAAAGGCTTGAATAATAATATTTTTACCCTTGGGATACCACAAGCCATATTCTTCTGTGCCCTTTAGATATCGAAGAATTCTTTTGAAAGAAATAATATGTGATTCTTTGGTGCTGCTTGGAATCTTGCTACTTGTCCAACTTCTTACATAACATCTGGCCGAGAGGCTGTTACATATAGAAGACTACCAATCATAAATCTGTACAACTCTGATCCACATGTTTAGATGAGTCGTCTATGCTCAATTTGCAACCTCTTACCATCGGAGTAAGGATGGGTTTGCAATCTTCCATTTTGAATTTCTTGAGCATTTCCTTGATGTACCTGGCTTGACATATAAATATTCCTTTCTCTTGCTGAGATATTTGAAGCCCTAAGAATTATGTCAGCTCACCAAGTAAAGACATCTCAAACTCACTTTGCATCTTTGTAGAAAGGTTCTTACTTAGTCGATCATCGTTGCTACCAAATATTATATCATCCACACATACCTCAACGATTGTTAAATGATCTTTATCTATTTGTACATAAAGATTGCTATCAACAGTACCTTTCTTGAACTCTTGTTGACATATATTTCCATCAAGATGAGCATACCATGCTCTGGGAGCCTACTTGAGACCATATAGAGCCTTCTTTAACCTGCAGACATAGTCTTCTTTTTGTGATAGTAGAAAACCTTCAAGCTGTTTGATGTAAACTTCTTCCTCTAATTCTCCATTCAGAAATGCTGACTTAACATCCATTTGATAGACTTTGATTTTTCTTGAACATGCATAGGTGAGAAACACTCGTATGGCTTCCATTCTGGCAACTGGTGCAAATGTTTCATCGAAATCAATTCCTTCCACTTGTGCATAGCCTTTGCAAACCAATCTTGCTTTGTTTCTGGTAACCTACCCATCTTCATTCAATTTGTTCCTGAACACCCATTTAGTCCCAATAACATTTTTGGTGGTTTTACAACCCAACACCTTATGATAAGCAGATTCAATAAGTCCACTGATAATAATATTCTTTGCTTTTGAATCATTTACCAAATTCTTCTTACCTTGTTCATCCGCGGTTGTTGTAAATCCATTTTGAACAGTGTCCCATACTTCGTAACCTTGCACCAAGAGATAGACCTCCATTCTTCCTTTCCATAGTGCATAATTATTTTCATTGAATAGAGGTACACCATTCTTGGTATGCTCCATGACCTCCTTCCAGCTGTTAACCTGCTATTGAAGGAACCAAGCTCTGAAACCAATTGTTGGAAATACTGAGAGGGGGGGTGAATCAATATTCCTTTCAATTAGAGCATTAGTTAATCTTCAATTGTTATCAGTGTTTGTACAATGATAGCAGCAAACAGGAGGAACACAAATGCACACAGTTTTTTAAGGTGGAAACCCACTCCGAGACAAAAACCACCTAATTATTTTCTAATAATTCTTTAATATTCAACTCCAATTGAAAATAAAGCTCCAACTTCCTAGAATCTAGAAAATCATTCTTCTCCAGCTCCCACTGGATGGACGTTCCAACACCCAAGATTCTTCAGTGGTCAACTGAATGGATGCCCCAACACCCAATGAGCTACAACTCACCCTATCACCACCCTACCACCCTATAGAAGAATAAAAGAAGAATGGACTCCCGTACCAGGGAAAATGGTCCACTTTACAATGATATAAAATGATGTATAAGAAGAAGATATACTAGACCATAACCCCAACTTTGACACAACCACCTAATGATGATCCTAGACCTCCCAACACTTCCTCTTCAACCCTTGGCAGATAGATACTAGTACAATTTTTACAATAATGTGTTTACAATGACTTAGTACAATGATACCTTTACAATGATTGTGTGCAGTGCTGCCCACTTGAAGAATTCATATGATTAACTTCTTGCTGCTATTATGCACCTTGGTTGCTGCTCTTGTCATGCTTCCTTCTGCTGCACCTTGCTTTGTTTTGCTGCCATAGAAAGTTTGGTCCTTTGCAACCCTTGACAACACATGATCTAGCTTTTCCTTTCCTTCTAGGAGCTCCATATTGAATCTAGTGTATCTCTGCTATTTCAGATCCTCAATATCTGATTTTTGGTCTTGTAGTAGTCCTCTAAGTTGTCTTTCCAATGCCATAGGTCTAACCCAATTTGGATTCTTCAAGAGAGATTTATACCCAATCTCTCACAGTGCCCTAATTATGGACTGTTTCAGCAGAGCGAAATTGTACGGCGTGCCATGTGTCACTGTTTCTTCATTCGGCTATTAAATTGATAGAGTAAAAACCACCATATGTGAAATATATGCCAATTTTTATGAAATTCCAATCCAATACTCAGAGAGAGATTTATGACGATTTTACCAAGGTCACTTCTTTGCAATTAATTTCAGGAGCTTGCAGAAACCCTGACTTCCACAGATCATATCTCCAAAAATGTTGCACACCTTGATCTGAAATTTTTACAGAAGCTTCCTCGGGAGTTCTTCTTTTCCTCATAAAAATTTCAGCTTCTGAACCTTTGTAGAAAAAAAATTAGAGCGAAAATTCCACGATGACCTGTTTCAGATGGCGAAATCCCTTGCATAAGGAGGAAATGAGGATCACAATTTATATAAATGCTTAGGTTGAGAGGGGCTTCAACAAGTGAACGTGGGAGAGATTTTAGGAGCTTAAAAAATATTAATTATGACTTTTCGATGACCCATGCCCCAACCCCATGTGGTTTTAGCCCACTAACTAGGGGTACAAACTTCAAACATGAATATCTCTAAAACCGTGAAGAATTACATGGTGTGCCATATATCAATGGAAACATCTCGACAAGTAGAAACCATAAAAATCATTATTGAACCAGAATATATAAATTTGATAGGTCAAAATTCCCATGAAATATTGGGTTAGCCCTTGGTACTGCTTGGGTTGACATCAATGACAACTGCTGATCAACACCGCGCACACAGCCAGTAGGAGCCTTTCTACCCAACCCAAAAAACCCTTACACAAGTATTATGGATGCATAAACATTCAGATCATAATGGTCTATATTTCAAATTACCTTTTCACTTAGACTCAATCTATCTATTTATATCATTCTATCGCACATATACTATGTTCTCCAACCATGGTTTGAGGCCCACAGTTTACCCTTAAACCCTTTTACATAAAAATAGGGACTTTGACCCTCCCCAAATCCCCTTGATTCATTCGTGCAGCGCGCATATACGAAACTTGTACAAAAATATACCAAAAAGTGTTCCCCAGGGGACCCTACTCCAACAAGCCCACAACAAAAACATGTGACTCGTCCTGAGTCAGTAAGGCATATGCTCCTTAAGCTTGGCTTGGAGTGTGCTGACATAAGATTTAAGAGGGAGCACCATTTTCAAAATTTGCGTAGCAGCTCCCTGCGCCTACAGAACCAACTTCTCCATGGTGGGCCCTTCAGTGGCCATCTTTATACTTCTATGCATATGCTAAATCATCTTTAATGTAGTGTCCAGAGTTTGTGAAAGTTGAAGGGCATCCTTAGCCCATGGTTCGTAATGTTCGAAAATTTTATGGAACATTAAAAACTTTTTTTTTTCTTTAGGAGGAGAATAAATGGGTAAGGAAACCCATTGATAATAAAAATTTGAATAAATTAACCCTTATAATGTGAAAAGGGATCAATAAATAACTGGATTTCACACCCCATGTGTGAAAAGAGACAATTTGCAGGTGGATAATTCTAGAAGAGGCCAAGTTAATTGCGCAGATTGAGAAGATAAGGTTCACTTGGTGGGCCAGCATAGTTTGCATGAGAAGGAGATCATTATAGAGAGGAAACCCTAAGGTGTGGGGCCCATGAAAAAGAACCCTTCAATTGATTAAAAGGAGAATGAAGCAGCCATTGTCATTCATGCTTTTGATTATCATTTTGCTTGTCTTCTCAGACAAGAGCATCCTCTGGCTATTTAGATGAGATGCAGTGCTGTTAGCACTGGGTGTTCCTGGGCGAGAATCCCATCTCTTCCATAGAGTAGCTCTTGGAAGAGCTTTTTCTTCATATTCCCCATATTCTGGCTTGAGGCCAAATCATTCCATTCAGCTCCAGCATAGTCTCCATGGGTCGATGATTTGTGTTGTTGGGTGTTGCAGGGGAGGGTTTCTCACATCACTTCTGGCATTGTATTTCAGAGGAGGGAGTCTCTATTACTTTGGGAGATTAGTGAGGGAGTTTTTGATCTTCATTCCATCATCTTTGGCATTAGGCCAATCATTTTCCATCAGCAGAAGAGCATCCCTTTTCCTTGACTGTGAAGTTTCTAGAGAACATTTACAGTGAGGGTTGCAGCATTTCAATGGGTAGTGATATATTCAATGAAAGGGGAAGCCTTTCATTTGGGAGATTAAGAAGAGGAGTTACATCAGAGATTGCATCATCTTCAGTAAGGCTCCTCCTATTTCCAGTTTCTATTGAGTTGCAGCAGCTGCCCAACAACTCTGACATTTTGGTAAAAATGTCATTTTGTCTAGTTTTCATCCAATCCTTTTAGAGGATTGTTGTATTGTATTTTTATGGGTTTAAGCCTTGCTCCCCCTTTCTTATTTGAGCTTAAATTTATATATCATTCATGCACATGTATTTACTGCTGTGGTACCTCATAGACTGTGCAGTCTTAGTTGGGAATAAACTATGCAAATAGTTTTTTTCTCCATTTCTATGCACATGTCTCATTGAGACTCTTTACTTGATTTGAGTAATAGATTTCTCAAGAGTTTGTCTACATTTTTTACTGAATATTTATTTGAAGGCTGATTTCATCTTCATGTGACATAGCTCCTTAGAAATAACGCTGTCATTTCCTTTGTTGAGAAAAGTGTTGTTGCAACCCTCTTCATTGGGCCCTTTTCTAAAGATAACAGGTGAAGGAGGCTTGTCTCAAGCTCCTATAAGGATTTGTTTTGAGTCCACTTCAAGATTTCAGCTCCAGACAGATATATTTAAAGGATCCCAGACCAAGGATCAAATCCTGCTGCCTCCATTTCTGGGAAATGCGTTTTCCAGGCTTGGGTTGCTAGTCATTCCTACTAGGAAATTTCACATATCTGTAGACAGAGTCTACAAAGGGCCAGCAAGCCTCCAGATCTCACCCTTGTTTAGAAGGTGACATATCAGATAAATTCCCCCACAGTCCATCTCTAGCATAGACTTTTGATATTTTTTAAAAAGGAATATTACAGTGGTATCAGAGCATCTTTCTTGGCTCAGCCTGTGGCCTTCAAAGCCCAAGAAAAAGAACAGAAGATGAAGAGGATGAGATTGATCTCATCCATTTTTTAAAAGAAGAAGAACCTCCCCAAGGAGGAATATCAAACATAAAAGGAAGACCCCTGCACTTCCTATTCTCATCTAAAAGGAAATAAGGAGTTGAGCAGGAGAGAGACTCTATCTCTTGGAAGAAAGGAGAAGAAAATACTCACAAGTATTCTTCCCAAATCTATGCAAGGCACACATGAAGATTTCAAAAAGGTTAGGAGGGATATTAATGGAGAATCTCAAAGAGGGTTCGAAACTGAAGAAAGCCCTAGATTTTCACATGGTGAGGGTAAGCATGCAGTCACACACCATGATGAACAACGCATTCAAAGGCCTAGCATTCCTATGAGGGAGATGGAAGAAGGAGGAAAGGTGACTAAGGATGAAACCCTTAGTGATTTCTTGAAGGAGTATGAGTCTCACACACATGGATTCAAAAATCAGTCCACTTTTTCTGAGTTTTGCAAGAGCAAGGTTAAGGGGAAGGAGCAGCAAGATAGATTTCATCTATCTACTTTTGGAAGTTCACCTTCATATTCAACCAAATATTGGGTGGAGGAGCCAAACACCTTCCAACAGCAGCACCACATTTTAGAAGAGGAAATCATCAAGGTTGCAGTGCTGCATTTGAGAGGTAAGACTCATGCATGGTAGAAACTTGAGTCCATTTCTTTTGAGAACGTTAAAGCTTCATCTTATATAAATTTCACTAAGTCATTGGTGAAAAGATTTGATCAGAACATTCTTGAAACTCATGAGATGGAATTAAACCAAGGGACTCAAACAAAACCCTTGCATAAAAATGCAGAACCACCTCAAGAAACAATTGGAGGGGCTGAAAACTTGCATCAAGCCTTTTTGGAGGCCAAACTTTCATCCCACACCTTTGAGCAACAAACCAGAGAGCTCTCTTTTTCAAAGGTGGATCATATTATTGGAATGTTTCCCAACTTTATTGCAGAGATAGAGGGCAACAGTGCTGCCAAATCTAGATATCAACTAGTACCTCATGCAGAGGAAGAAGGAGCTTTTGCTCCAAATAGAGGGATTCTTGTGTCTTTGCAAGAAGGTCCCCAGGATCTCATGCATGGAGATCAAGGCACACTTCATGATTCACATGTTCCATGGAAGATGAGGTGTAAAACCATGAATATTTAGGAAGAAGATAGAGGAGAGACCCATCACCATGTGATGAGGAGGGCCCATCTCTATCCATTTTTGAGGTCATTACACCTAGGAAGGTGATTGAGCTGTGTAGTGGAAGCATGGACAGGGTTGTTCATCCATGTATAAAGTCATCTTCAAATGAGAGTGTCTCATTGAGTGGAGACATCACACCAAGGAGGCCACTGGTTCAGAATAGGAGGATAGATGCTTCAGACAGTGAGGCATCAATCACTGATTTCAGCAGTGTGGAGGCCTTGGGACATCTTGTTGCAGCGCTGGGGGTTTTGGGTAAAACGAAAGCAGAGGGTAGCATCCCCTCACTATCATTCTTACCCACTCTTCTTTCAGTACCTGCACTATGGCAGGGGAAGCAAGGGAGGGACAGCAGCCTTCCCACTTGTACAGTTGGCATGGGAGCAGTATATGCACACCACTCTTTGGAGGAATGGGCACAATCACTTATTTTCCTTGGGAGGAAGAGGAGATATTCATCTATGAGTTGCTCCTTTTGCATGAGAAGAAAACATGGTAAGGATATTGTTCATTTATATGATTTCCATGTTGATTCCTTAACCATGTGTATGCAGGATGATGCTCTAAGGAGGAGCATTCTTTGTCAAAGGCTCCTTGATCTACTTGGGGCCAAGAGAATAGTTGATGGTCATCCCCTTGATGGACTTGGGGGAGATTTTTATTTTGGAGGACATGCTCACCATGCATCATACATCACTCATTTTCTCCAAATTCATGAGGATAATGTAGTAGCAAACCGGTGGTTGAGGCACCACACCTTTTGTCATTCTCTATTGCAGTTTATGCTCAAGTTGTGTTGGTTGCCTATGAGGGATCATTTCCCCACTCACTCACTACATATGGAAGCCAACATGATTTTCATTATGGATCCTTATGATACTATTGATCACATTATTGTCAGGAGCATGATTGGGAGAGAGGCACATGGGTTGAATGTGTCCTTTGGGGGAGAAGATCCCTATACTTTTTGCAGGGCATGCTCTAAGGGGAGCATGAGAGATGATGTTTCCACCATAGTCTAGCATTTATTCCTTCTTGAGGTGAGACATGGGAGTGATGGGGAGTCATATGATGGTTTTTATCTCCTTCCCATTATAAAGGAGAGACATTGGGCCAGATTGATTCACAAGGGAGGAGGGAAGATCCTTGGAGATCCAAACTTCATCTTACCACTTGAGGGAAACATTTCTGTAGCCCAAGAGTAGCCTTCACTCCACACTTTTCATGAGTGGAGAATTGAACAGCGTGGGGTAGGCTATGATGCCTACCACTTTTAGATTTTTAGCCCACCTTCTTTGTTGGAGCTCAAGGTGGAAGAATATTTTCAGCAGTTGCCTTATCTGGAGGTAACTAGATTCATATGGATGATTTCTTGGGGATGGAGGGTTCACATGAGGGGAATTTTCTTCCCAATTCATTTTGACACCATGCCTCAAGGAGACCTCTAGACATCACCTTATTGCCTTCTTGAGTACATTCCATGTTCATGATGATGGCCACACTAGCTAGTTTACATTACTTGAGAGGAGTAGTATGGAAACTCTTTTTTGATACAACATCTCATTCTTCATGAGGATTTCATCATAAGCAGATGCTACAGTTGGAGGAAGAAGATATCCTACAGTTCTATCCTTACAAGTTGCTTGAGGGCAAGCAACATTTGGGAGGGGAGGACTGTAATGTTCCAAAATTTAATGGAACATTAAAAACTTTTGTTTTTGCTTTAGGAGGAGAATAAATGGGTAAGGAAACCCATTGATAATAAAAATCTGAATAAAGTAACCCTTATAATGTGAAAAGGGATCAATAAATAACTGTATTTCACACCCCGTGTGTGAAAAGAGACAATTTGCAGATGGATAATTCTAGAAGAGGCTAAGTTAACTGCACAGATTGAGAAGATAAGGTTCACTTGGTGGGCCAGCGCAGTTTGCATGAGAAGGAGATCATTCTAGAGAGGAAACCATAAAGTGTGGGGCCCATGACAAAGCACCCTTCACTTTTTTAAAAGGAGAATGAAGCATCGATTCTCATTCATGCTTTTGATTATCATTTTTCTTATCTTCTCAGACAAGAGCATCCTCTGGCTATTTAGCTGAGATGTAGTGCTACTAGCACTGGGTGTTCCTGGGTGGGAATCCCATCTCTTCCATAGAGTAGCTCTTGGAAGAGCTTGTTCTTCATATTCCCCATATTTTGGCTTGAGGCCAAAGCATTCCATTAAGCTCCAGCGCAGTCTCCATGGGTGGATGAGTTGTGTTGCTAGGTGTTGCAGGGGAGGGTTTCTCACATCACTTCCAGCATTGTATTTCAGAGGAGGGAGTCTCCATTCCTTTAGGAGATTAGTGAAGGAGTTTCTGATCTTCATTCCATCATATTTGGCATCAGGCAAATCATTTTCCATCAGCAGAAGAGCATCCCTCTTCCTTGACTGCGCAGTTTCTAGAGAACATTTGCAGTGAGGGTTGCAGCATTTCAGTGGGTAGGTGGATCTTCAATGAAAGGGGCAGCCTTTAATTTGGGAGATTAAGAAGAGCAGTGACATCAGAGATTGCATCATCTTCAGTAAGGCTCCTCCTATTTCCAGTTTCTATTGATTTGTAGCAGCTGCCCAGCAACTCTGACATTTTGGTAAAAATGCCATTTTGTCTAGTTTTCATCCAATCCTTTTAGAGGATTGTTGTATTGTATTTTCAGGGGTTGAAGCCTTGCTCCCCCTTTCTTATTTGAGATTACATTTCTATATCATTCATGTACATGTATTTACTGTTGCAGTACCTCATAGACTGCGCAGTCTTAGTTGGGAATAAACTATGCAAGAAGTGTTTTTCTCCATTTCTATGCACATGTCTCATTGAGACTCTTTACTTAATTTGAGTAATATAATTCTCAAGAGTTTGTCTACATTTTCTACTGCATATGTATTTGAAGGCAGGTTTCATCTTCATGTGACATAGCTCCTTAGAAATAACGTTGTCATTTCCTTTTTTGAGCAAAGTGTTGTTGCAACCCTCTTCATTGGGCCCTTTTCTGAAGATAACAGGTGAAGGAGGCTTGTATCAAGCTCCTAGAAGGATTTTTTTTTAGTCCACTTCAGGATTTTAGCTCCAGATAGATATATTTAAAGGATCCCAAACCAGGGATCAAATCCTGCTGCCTCCATTTCTGGGAAATGCATTTTCCAGGCTTGGGTTGCTAGTCATTCCCACTAGGAAATTTCACATATCTGTAGACAGAGTTTGCAAAGGGCCAGCAAGCCTCTGGATATCACCCTTGTTTAGAAGGTGACATATCCGGTAAATTCCCCCGCAGTCCATCTCTGGCACAGACTTGTGATATTTCTGAAAAAGGAATATTACATGGTTGCATGTGTGGCTCTAGCAGCTGCTCTTTATGACACAGGCCTTCAATCTCTGTTTGAATGATTCAGCCCTCCTGTAGGCAGGTAAGGCACTAGGGAAGAACCTGAGTGGGCGCCACTATCTGGATTTCAACAAAATGTTTCTCTTTCTAGTGCAGATCGTTGTGTAGTTGTTATACTACAAGGTCATTCTGCATGAACGTCCATACATGATCAAAGGCTCAGTATTTAGCTAAAAAATGAAATTTCTCAAAAATGCTTCAAAATAGAGTGACCAGATAGAGCTCATCACCAGGATTCTAACACAACTCGTTTTATCAAAATCTGAGTTCTTATGAGTGAGTTATGCTCTATTGTTCGTTTTCCCAAACATATAAAAATTATGCAGAACAGTGACAGACGGATGACTTGGTAGTCTAGTCAACAGCTGAGGAATCTTCAGGGAATATTCTCCAATTTTAACCAATGACATCGTGGCAAGTTTCAGAATCAGATTCGCCACTGTTTCTTGGGGAAGTTTAATTTTTCCTCCTATTCCTAAGTTGGAAATTTCTACTATGGTGAATTATTATGTTTTTAATGGTGAATTTTAGGCCAATGGGAAAGGGCCAAGTGGCACATCCAGAGGCTACCATGTGTGCCACCCCCCCCCCCATGGCAAGGTTGGTTGGCATGATATATTATATGGAAAGGTCAAATTTGGGCATATATGTTTATTTCCAAAGTTGAAACCACAGTCGAAGGTTAGGCGTAATACATATATATATTTCACAACATACATTTATAGCCAAATTCAAGACCATGGTTCAAACCATTGGTGCGTTCAACCAAATTATATGGTTGGGGTTGGGGTCAAACCCATGACCAATCGCTCCATAGTCCAACGCCTTACCACCTCGCCTTCCGTCGTGTTCCTTAACCATTAGGGGCACCAATTATATTTGAAATTTACCGATGCCAGATTCGGGGGTCCGGAAGGGGGCCAACCCCCTCCCACATTTCTGAATGCTATGAACAATGGCTAAGATAGAAAATATGGTGGGAGTTAAATTTTTAAAATGAATTTTAAGCCAGGATTAGTAACGTTAATCTTGCCACTAATTCCGGTTAGCACAATAACCCGCGAGTAATGCTAAAAACGCTCTTTGCACTAATGACACATTAAATGCACTTTAAACTCATGATTATCTCTAATTAAGTGTGGTTTAACTAAGCGAAACTTTTGTTGGACCCACCAGATTCGGCGGAATCTCCACATTTAGTGGAGTTAACTAGCAGACTTCCAGAATTAGTGGAGAAAAACTAGGAACTTTTGGTTTTGTCATAACTGAGGCAATTTTCAACCAATTTTGGCTCAGGAAGTGTCATTCTTGGTATATTTTTATGTTTTGGAGCCATTGGAGAAATTTGTAGAGGAAACAGGAGACTACAAATAGTACTTTTTCACAATTGAAGCTAATACAAAGGCCCACTCTATGAAGTTGGACCAAGGAGATGTAGCCCAGGAGGGGTGAACTCCTTCATCAAAAATTTGTGTATTTTCCAATGTTATTTGTGCTTGCTTTGTTTTATTATGTCATTATTCAGCATTGAATTTCCATTCTTTTAAGTTCATGAAATACACTTAATCTCACCAAGTTTAATGAATTTCCAATCATAAACACATGTATAAACCCTCATATGATAAGCAAACCAAAGAACTTTCATGTTAATTTTGAAACTAATATTAGCACAACATTAACTAACAATCAATTTTAGATCGATTTGGTATCATAGCACAAGGATTCTAAAGGTTTATTTCTTGTTTTTCTTGAGATTTTTCAAGAAGGGTTTTAATAGTTGCAAATTTGTGATGTTTACAAGGTTGAAGTTGCAAAGAGGAAAAGGGAATCTATTGGTTGTCAATCTTGAGATTAGTACAAGGAGAAAGAGAGCTAAGAAATCATCATCTTCACCCAAATTTCCACTCAAAGATGCACTTGAAGCACCTCAAATTCCACAAGAAGCTGATGTGATTGAAGAGGTACAAGTATTAGAGGTTGAGCTTGAATACTTAACCATTATGTTAGGAGTTGGAGAGACTCATTGACATTCAGAAGAAAAGGATGTCAAGGGAGACTTCAAATACATACAAAGAATGGTTAAAATCCTATTTGATGCATTCACTGGAGAAAGAGGAGGAGAAGGTTCTAAGCCTCCACATGGAGAAGGATCTTCGGATGGTAAGAAGGATGAAGAAAAGAGTTAGAAAGGCAATGGAGGAAAGCCACCTCCATCTCCACCATCCTCATCCTCATCATCTTCATCAACATCTTCATCTTCCACTTCCACCACAAAAAGCACCCACACTCATTCAAAAATCCGAAAAGGAAAATCTCCATTACTCAAGTTGGACATCAAGTTTGAACTTCCCATGTACAATGGTGAGGTAAATACAGAGAATTTATGCAATTGGATTTTTTAATTAGAATTATACTACAGAATTAAAAATCCACAAGAGGATGACATAAAGATCCAGTTGGATTCATTAACGATAGAATGAGAAGCACTAGTTTGGTGGGAGGCAAAGACTCAAGAGGAAATGTGAATTCATGGTAAGACATCCACTTCTTGGGTTAAATTCATTTCTTCCATTGGTTGAATTCATTTCTTCCGTTAAAAGAAATTTTTATCCATGAGCCTATATGCAAAAAGAAATAAGGAGTTGGAAAAGCTTTAGGCAACTCAAAGGCCAAATTTTTCAAGAGTGAGTTTAGAAAGAGGGCTTTGTTATTAGGAGTAAACTTGAATTCACAAGACATACTCTTGAAATATATTGGGGGTTTACATTCCTACTTGACACATATTATCCTTATGTTTAACCCAAACAAATTAGATGAATTATGTGTGCAAGCCACACATCTTGAAGCAAGGGACAAGAACATACAGGAAGAGGGTAGTAAGAAGAAGCCATTCAAGGGTAAGGGAAAAGAGAAGGGAGGAAAATGGAAGGGAAAGAAGAATGAAAGCATTAAGAAAGAAGGGGAGAAAAATACATGCATACATTGTTACAAAGAGGGGAATGGTGAAGCCCACTATTGGAAACTACATCCCGAACTAAGGCCAAAGAAACCAAATAACAAAGGGAAAAAAAAGACGACTGCCACCACACAACAAGATATTGAATCTGATTTAGGAGATGAGACCAAGATTGTAGCCATGGTTAAAAAAGGAAAGGAAGCCATAGAAATTACTAGCTCCTCAAATAGTCACAACAAAGCTCCAAATGAAGACACAAGAATAGAATTGTTCCATTTTAGAGTGATTTCAAATCATACAAATATTGATGCATTGTTTGATATTGGTTCACAAGCAAACCTGATTTCAGAAGACTTGGTCAAAAATATTAACCTTGAAACTATACCACATCATAAACCATACCCTAAATTGGGTTGGATAGTTAAAAATGCCAATTTACAGGTTACAAGGGAATGCATATTTCGAATTGCTATTACTGCAAGCTTTGTTGATGAAGTCAAGTTACATGTGGTTCCACTTGACATTTCCGGGATTATCTTGGGAAGTCCATATTTGTATAAAAGGAAAGCGGTGTTTTATCTCCATGATAAAAAATATCATTTTCTTAAGGATGGGCTGGAACATATTGTGAGAGCTCATCGCAAGAAACTGAATATTTTTTTAGTTAATGAAGGGAAAATGAAGAGACTAGTTAATGCAAGTAAAAATTTTCTACCTCTCATGATCAATAAAAAGGATGATGTTGACTAAGAAAATTTTTAAGGATGTGATGAAAAATTAAAATCTAATTTTTTTGATGTGGTAATTCAGCATGGCGAGATGATTCAAGAGCCAAATGTGTTACCTCCCAAGAGGGGAATTCCACATGAGATTCAGTTGCAGTAGGATGTTCCACTTCCAAAAATTGGTATGTATCACATGTCAATTATGGAGAGTTTGGAAATCAAGAAGAAAATTCAAGAATTGGTGAACAAAGGTATCATACGCCCATCTACTTCTCCATGTGGTTCACCAATTGTTTTGGTACCAAAGAAGGATGGGACTTGGTGCATGTGCATAGATTTCCATGCACTGAATAAAATCAGAGTAAAGAATCACTGCCCACTCCCACGAATTGATGATTTTCTAGATCAGTTAAAGTATGCAAGATATTTCACTAAGTTATACTTGCGAAGTGGTTATAATAAAGTTATAATAGTTGAAGAGGACATTTGGAAAACTTCTTTTAAAACTAGACGAGGATTGTTTGAGTGGCTAGTTATGCCATTTGGTCTAACAAATGCTCTAGCTACTTTCGTGAGAGTCATAAATTATGTACTTAGACCATTTATAGATTATTTTGTCATTGTTTACTTAGATGACATACTTATATTCAGCAAATCAAGAGAAGAACATGTCATGCATGTGAACAAGGTACTTGATGTCTTGAAAAAAGAGAAATTATTTTTAAATGTAGTATCCCCAAAAGGGAGAATGCAGTAATACTTCACACAATATAAGAACTTACAGCAAGATAAAAAATAAATCTAAGTACAAATCAGAATATGCAGAAAGAGCTGAGCCATTTTATTATATTGGAGATGAATCAGTTACACAAGTAGAAGATATAGGTAGTTATGCGCTGTCTCATGTGGACAAGATCCTCCAAGTGGGACAACATTGTTTGACCAAATCAACCAAACAGTCTAGGTGTAATGTACACCTCTTCCATCATGTGTGCTTCATTTGCACATGATCCTCCACCACTTGATCATTAATTCTCAATGACCCTTTGTTTGGCATCTTCAAGATCTTAGTTGACTAAATCAACCCTCCATGATCTCTCTCATTAAATGAGACATGATCTCCAATCTTATTCACATTAGTAGTTGCTCAACTACCTCTTTTTGTAGATCTAGTCTAGATTAATCCACATTCACACACACAAAGTGGATATTTATTCTTATTTAGGAGTGTGGGTCCCTCCACCCTTTTATTTACTTAATTCATTAAGAAAATCAAGGACTCTAATATTCCAAATGTAATGTGAAAATTTTGGAATATTACATTAAATATGTCGAAGTGCAAGTTTGGAAAGACTTCTTTAGTGTATTTGGGACAAATTGTTGGAGGGGGTGAGTTGAAGATAGACCCTTCCAAAGTAGAGGTCATTCTAAATTGGCCCAAGCCCAAGGATGTAAGAAGCTTTCTTGGGGAAACACAGTATTGGAGGAAATTCATTGCTAATTTTTTCTTCCATTGCAGCTCTATTACATGCATTGACAAGTGTCAAGAAAGTCTTCCATTGGGGATATTTGCAACAAGAATCATTTGATGCTTTAAAGAAAAAGATAATTTTAGCACCGGTTCTGGCTCTTACGGATCTTAGATAGTTGTTTGAGATCCAAACAGATGCAAGTAATTATGCTATGGGAGCAGTTCTCATGCAGCATGGTAAGCCTATTTCATTTCATTCTGAAATTTTTAATGGAGCTGTGACTAATTATACCACCTATGATAAGGATTAATATGCATTGGTACAAAGTGTAAAGAAATGGAAACACTATTTGATGGGGAAAAATACCATTATCCATACTGACCATCAGCCATTGCAGTACTTACAATCAGAGCCAAAGTTGCAACAATAAAGACATTTCATATGGATGGGATTTATACAACAATTTCATTTGGTTATTAGGTACAAAAAGGGAATATACAATAAGGTAGTTGATATTCTCTGTAGGCCTGTTATAAATTCATCTATTATAATCAAGCACAATTCAATTACGCATGAAAGTTACATTGAACAATATGCATATGATAGTGATTTTCAAGATGTGTATGAAGGCTTGAGACAAGGAAACCAAAATGAAGAGTTAGATTATCATGTGCATAATAGTTTGTTGTATCACTTGGGTAAGATATGTATCCCATAGGGAGAAAGAAATAGTATCATAAGGGAGGCGCACACTTCATTGATTGTTGGACATTTTGGTGTAGGCAAGACAAAAGTGAATCTCCAAAGGTATTCTTATTGGCCACACATGATTTATAGTGTATCTCGTTTTATTAGAGGATGTTCTTTATGTGCAATATGTAAGCCTAGTAATAGGAAACTTTGGATTGTACACTACACTTCCGATTCCTTCACATCCTTGGGAGAGTATCTAAATGGATTTTGTAGGTGGTCTTCCTATGTCAAGGAAAGGTCATGACTACTTGTGATTCCTTGATCCCCCAGTGGCCTAAGAACCGCGCTTTGTACCTTTAGAAGTATACACTTCTACCTCCTCCACTATATCTTGTGACGCAGTACCATTTTTCTCGGGCTCAGCATCTTTCTCCAGGTCGATAGCCTCGCCAGTGGTGGTCAGTGTGCCTTCTTTCTCTATAGGATTTTCAATTGTCTTCTCTATTGTTTTCTCTGGTTGAGTGCTAGTGCGCAGCTTTGTCGATGTTTTGGTGATAGAATTGGACACACTAGGCTCCAACCATGCTGGAGGCCATTCTACAGTGATTCAGATCATGTCATCTTTCGTAACTAAGTATGGTAACTTGTACCAAACTCACTCGAGGGTGCCTTTCACATGGATGTGCGTATTGTGGAATGTGACCTTGAATTCAGCTATCATCTTGTATTGGTCATATATCTTCAAAGACAACCTTGGCTTAGACTACACAGCCTGATTAGCGAGGCATTAAAAAGGACCCAAAAAATATTATTCTCCTTAGCACACACGGGGTCTGAGGAATTCCAAAGTGTCACGTACCGCGCGGCCTCACACATTGGTGGCTCGATTTCAAGAAACTGTGTGTCCTTAGGGGTATTCCACCCAATCAATGCAATCAACAGTAGTAGCCAACCATAGTGAAATTGCTTGCCTTCTTCCTAGGATTCGCGCACTTTTTTTAGAAACTCCTTGCACAAATAATGAGACCAATTGTAAATGACCCCTTTCTCACACTCTCCTATGAGAGAAATTATGTGCGTAGGCACCTCCTTCGGTCTACATTTGTGCATCACCTTGCAGGCCAATATGAGTGTGCTGAATTGAACACCCAACTCATTTATATCGCTTACCACAAATCATCTTCTTTTTCACGAGACTTGATACTTCTTTCTGATCTAGTTGGCATTAGATTTATCTTATGCTTTTCCTCCAAAATCGGCATTTGTATCTGTGCCTTTAGTAGATAAACCATTGATCCTATGGATCAACACAGCATCGATTGAAATGTGCTCTCCCAACCATAGTGCATCATCATGCACTAGCACAAGTAATTTGTGGACACATATTTCTTTGATTGGGTTGCACCCAAAGTGAGGCATCTACAAGAGATTTGACAGGCCTGCCTTATGCAGACCCAATACCCATCTCTTCAGCTCTAGGTGCACAATTCCCCCTTCACACTGGACTTGGTCAAGGTAAATATTTGGCATCAGTTCAAGATTTTTGTCAATGTCCATAATGTCCCAATGCCCATCCTGAGTTGTGGCACTTTCGTCAACATGTCCCCTTCCATTGTGATGTTTTCTAGGATCAATGGCATTTGGATGCTCCTGCACACTTTGTCAAGATCTTTGGGAATTCTTTCCATCGGTTTGAGTGGCACGACATAGGTCGGCAATCACGAGAATGGGGCCATTTCGACCACATTCTCTTCTTCCTCCATAATCATTTCTGGGAGCTCTGCCATGGGCCTTTTTAGACGCTCAGCCGTATTGGAGAGTGGGTTCAAATTCCTTTGGGTATTTTCTTGTACCAGATGATTCCCATTCTTATACTTCGAGGGCACAGGTGTTTTAGCAACAGTGACCTCGGGCATAGCAGGATCATCTTTAGGTTGTGTGGCTGTCATACTACTTGGGATTGAGCAACCCAACCCTGCGCAGAGCATCTCTTCCTTGAATCCTAGATCCAAACCAGAAATAGACACAAAATATGCAGCGGAAATGAGAGAGCTCAAAGAAAATAATTCACTCAGAAAGAAAAGGGAACTATTACGACCCCATAGGTCATATTTATACATGTGGAACATCTTCAACTGGTCCTTCTACATTAATTTTTCTCCATAAATGAAAAAACATTCCCAAAGATGGAAAAATACCTTCATTAAATGCAACCTAGACGCTCCCATAAACGGTAATAAAGCTGTCTTTTCCAGATTTATTGTTCCAACGGCTAGTTTTTGACACCTTTGTGACCGAGCCAACATCCTCGCAAAGCTACCACGTGCACGTCGCACCTTGTTGTGCAGGCACTCCTCAGTTAACAACTTCATCTGCAGATCATCCCCCCCAACACAATATTTTTTATCAGGTAATTCAAATCATATCGGGTAGTGTCTGTCGCTTCCCTTAATAACTGCAAACTCTTCTGACATTCTTCATCCCAACGAAATGTCGCACCCTTTCTGAGTAATTTAGTCATGGGCCCAGTTATCAACTCATAGCTCCAAATGTGCTTCCTATTCTACCTATCGAGGCCAATTATTGAGCGCACATGTCTGGCATTTTCAGGGGGAGAGATCAAGGTTCCAGCGACTGTGCACTGTCCCCTAGGTTTAACAACTATTATATTTCTACAATTCAAAATACCTTTCATCTGTGCATCCCATGCTGTTGGAGCGCACTTGATTTCAGGCTTTGTTTTATCAAATATGACTTCTTGAATATTATGCAAAGCTTGTTCAATCTTATCAAATCCACTCTCAAAGCTGAATGTAAGGATAAAACTCTCTATCAACACTGACCATTCAATATTGCCTTGGTACAGCTCTATCTCCAGATACCATTCAGTAGGTATCTTCCCCAATGTGTGAATAAACATGTGGAACCATTTAGGTCTTGGTTCTATGCCCTATACTTGATTCCATCTAGCCAAATGTATATGCGGATCATCTTTGCTAGAGTAGATGTCTTCCATTCTGATGACTGGACATTCAAACCGTAACCTCATTATGCGCACACATTCTTCCCAATTTCCCATGTTTTCCTTACAAGTTTCCTACCATCTTGCTAGAGTAGCTCGCAATCCAAGATCCAAAGCATGGAATATTTATCCTTAAGGAACAGTATTTTCAAGATCCACTATAAACATGTTTATATCAGTTAACCCATCATAGTGCAGTAATTCACGTACCTCAAATGTTATACATCGCAAATATTTGATCACACGATTACAGCGCAACGCAGCTACCTCATGCAACTGATTCTGCGAGTTTTCTAATTCCTCATCAGAATCTCAAAAACAAGAGCTATCCTTCTCCCAGTTAATATTTCCATCTGTTGTTGGGTTAATCCAATCTTCCTTGCATAAATTCAGCTTACAGATTTTAACAATATCATCATCAGCACGCACAGGCTCCATGTATTTTTGTCCTTCTGCAGGGTCTAGAGGAATGATGACCCTGACACTGTTGCTTTCAAATTCCATTCTTATTACGTTTATGAAACCATCCATGTCAATAGCTCAATCCAACCCTAGAAACGTAGGATAAGGATCAGTATCATCTACAATTTGTGTAACTTCAAATTATTCCATCACATTAACACCCTTGATACTGACTACAACTTGTGGTAGCCTCCCTAATGGAATGATCTTCTGTTGATTAGCCATTTGCAGTTGAATGGTATACCATTCTGGCTTGGGTTCTCCCATGCACTATGAAGTTTTCTTAGGTAGAACGTTCACATCCGATCCCAAATCTACAATAACCTGGTCCATATCATAAGCACCAATCTACGCGGTCATACACATCTCTCTACCCATTCTCTTCTTATTCTTGTGTATTTTATTGACAGTTCTCTTCTCTACCATCGATTGTTTCTTATTTGCACAATTATATATCAGAGCTTGAATATTTTCTATTGCCTTCTTGTTGCGCAGTAACTTTATGCATGCTTGTAGAAATGGTTTCATCTCTTCATCTCCTCCTGATCCCTTCATTGGTCTACCTGATGTTGATGCACTACCTTCTTCAAATTCTTTCCACACTTCAACAAAGGTCTCCTTTGTGTGTTGTAGATCAAATACTTCTTTGTTTTCAGGGACCTTACAGATCCATACATCAGTGGCTGGTTTCTTTCCCTTATCTTCATTAGTGGCTACACTGCTCCTAGTAACCACATTCACACCGAGATCTTCTTCATGGGTTTCTAGTCTAACCATCTGAAGATTCTGTGTTGGATTCTGTGTCTTCTCCTACATTTTAGAAATCAAGACAAGACAATATTCTATCACATGATCAAATTGTCTACAATACCTGCATGATTGTCACAAGGGATTAGGACAAACACACACATAGTGACCATCATCTCCAAAGTTATAGCAAATAAATTGTCATCTTGCTCGACGAGTTGATCCACCTCCTCAGCCTCTTCCTTTTCCCTAAAATCCACCACGCCAAGAGGGGTGTGCTGGTGAGGTATGCTCACCCTGCATCTTATATATTTCAGCTTTATCCAACATCATATCATAAGTGCGACAGTGTTGATCATCATTCCCTAGTGACAAAAAAAATATGCAAAACAACTGCTTCAACTCTAATTGATACTTTCTGATCCTTGGGCAGGAATTTGTGTCATGTAATCCAAAAAATTTGACATATTTTGCACGATACAGGACTCTTTAATGGACTAGGACCTCCAGCGTTCATATAATTATTGAAGATAGGACATTGATATTTATGGTGGCCTTACATTTTATGCACAAAACCTCTGTGCATATTTCCTTACACTTGTCTTTGCGTGGGCTTTGAATATCTAAATGCATGGCTTCCAACTGATTTTGAATCTGTTGAGTCCCCAGTGCAACAGGCATTGGAGTAGCCTCTAGTTTCATTGCAACCTCAACAGCCTCAGCCTGTGTGGCAATATTTTGCTAACCAAAGGGTTGGTGCACATGTCGGAGAAACATAACAATAAACCATTTCTTATGTTTAGTATCAACAATGACAAATCCACCATCTCTGATAATGCGCTTCAGCCTCCGGTCTACCTCCCATACATATTCATTAACCTCCTGATGAATCTCTTCCATTTCTGTCACGAGCTACACATATGACTTAGGCTTATTAAACTTCTCTTTTAGGGCATATTTTATTTGGTCCAAGGTGGCATTAGGGTTTTCTTGAAAATACCTGATTTACCAATCTAATGCACGATCTTGAAAGTAGTAGCTAGTTGCGCTTTCTTAATATCATTATTATTAACCTGTTGAGCCTACCATATGGCCCCAATCACGAACCAAAAGTGCTCAGTATATTCATTTCCAATGCTTCTAAAATTAGGTAAATTCATCAACACGGCCATATCTGCTTCTGGGGGAGGTGGAGATGGTGGTCAATATGGACTGCGCGGTGGAGTAGATGTCTTATGATATGAGTGTAGAAGTGGAGTGGATGGGGTTGGAAGAAGACTCAAGGGTTTCTGGTTTGACAAACCTTCTTATTCAGAGTCACTAGAGATAGTAACTTCTGGTTCACCTTCACTATCAGATCTAGGCTTCAGAGGGCTATAAATAATTTTTTCTACGTCTTAACGGTAAAATTTTCCACTGTGCTTAGTTGGGCCTCTTCGAGGCATTTAATAAATCTGTTCACACATAGAACCTTGTTCACATAATAGCATTTTCAGCAACAACTTAAAAGAGCTCAGGAACTTACCTCTAAGGCCTTTCAAAAATATTCTTTCTGGTTCAGAATATGACACAAACTTACCAATGGAAAATTCAGTGACAGATCCTCCCAAGAGGTGATCAATTCAGTGATCTACAATGTGGGTGATCTTATTGTCTAGCTTTTCTAATTGCTGAATCAATTCAAAAGTCTACTTAGTGACTACATCATCCTTCACACAGGTATTGAATTCAGTTAACCTCGACAACCACTCTTGTATCTCATTTGCAAAGGGGAAAATAATATCTCATGAAATTCGGTATAGATATATTCCTGCACCCAATTTTCATCAGATGGCTTAGTACTTAGATTCTCTTGGAGTGTGAATTCAAGGATCTTTCTATCCATCCAATCTTGCAATTTGTTTCGCGAAGGGTGCCACAACATCAAATCTCCCTCAAAATGATCCCGGTTCCGGAAATGGAACCATTTTTTGGCTTGAGTGGTCCTGACCTAGGTTCATAGTTTATCGCACAACCAAAAAACCCTCCAACTACTAGCCCTTTCAGCAATGACCTACTGTAATATCCCAAAATAGGAACTGCTAGCAAGGCATGCCTGAAAAACACATTTTTTTGCTATGGATGCTACAACACTTGAAATAAGCCCTTGGATCCCTAGATATGATAATCTAAGACTCAAATCCAAGAGGAGATTAGAAATAAATCTTTCTAGGTGGGTTAAACAGATCTCCCACACCTAGTAAGGCTTGAAAACTACCCAAAGAAGGGATTGCAGTAATACAAAAGATCACTGCCCAGAAAATAACACGGTTTTAAATAGCAGTAGCAAGAGACCAATATGATAGCTCAAAAATATCTCATACAATGATAAATCAGATTTACAATGTGGCCCAATCAATGTACAAGAGAAATATGGAGACTTTTATGAAGAAAAACCCTCTAAAAGAGGTGCTGCAACAATATAATTCACTGCAAAGCCTCGACAACATTATTTTTAAGGGTAAATAGCGGCTGTAAGTTAAAACTCGGATCTAAGACAGATTTTTGTACAAAATATTAGATCTATATTAGATTTTTACACTAGATTGTCTCTATTTTACATACCCCTTGGGGTTTTCAACAATACATGAAGCATAGAGAGTAGATCTACGATCTACTGCAGCAGATCTGCAGAATGATTTAGAAATTATGAAGTAATTACATCAATGAATAGATCAGATCTGAAACATACATGGATTATATGGCTAATCCATGGATCACCACAGTGTAAGGAAGGCTCCTTTACACCAGAGATCTCTCCTCCAAATAGTTGCCAAACACCCTGCAACTTCTCACTTGCAAATAACGCAGTCCAGGGAAATAAACTGCATTGTAGGCTTGATGTAGAGTTTGGCATGATGCCAAGATGTAGATCTAGAGCTCCAATAAACTAATACACTCTTTCCAATAGGATGGAAGGCTTTCCCACTGAAAAGAGGCACTAGTATGGCTTAGATCTGAATAGATCTAGCCTCCACTTGTTGCTTCTTACAAGGACAACCAAACCCTCAACAAGATCTAAGTTGTAGTTGGAAGAAGAGCTTGGCCAAATGCCTAATAGTGGACAAGAAATGCAAGACTCTTCCAAGAGGTCTCTCAAGGAAAAGGGGTGGGATTCTCGATCAGGAACACCCAAGTGCTAAACAACACTATTCTTAGCTAAACAACTAGAGAATGAGAAGTGTCTAAGCAAACAAATCCTTTCAAGACAATATGTTCAACAATCCCTCTCATGTTGCTCTCCTCTTTCATTTATAGGATGAAATCCTTGCAAAACCCCAAACCATCTCAAAGGTTTAGCTCCTTTCACATTTGAAACCTCCAACTAGATCTACACTGTGCTTGTAGGTGGTACATTGCATCTGGACAGCGCTGTGGATTTGGTCCTGTTGACCTAGTCAATTGTCACAATCTCTTTCAAACATGAGGGATTTCTATTAAGGCAGCCCAGATTTAGCCTTGTTCACATGGGCATTGATTTATTTTGTTGTTTTAGGAGTTTAATTTGTCATCCTTTACAATATTATTCTTGCAACAAGAAAATAAAAACAAAATAGTATATTCCTATTAGCTTGGGCTAATTAGGAACATTATAGTCCTCCCCTCCAAGATGTTGCTTATCCTCAAGCAACTGAGAAGGTGAGTGTAGTATCTCATCTCCTCCTCCATTGGTGTCACTAAGAAAGGATAAGATTTTCTCATAAGCTAAGTGATCACCAAACCATCCATCCATGACTTGTTCCAAGAATGTTCTCATGAGATGCAAACAACTCCTCCCATAAGGAAACAATGAATCACCTGAAACAAGCATGGTTTTCCCAATGCCCTCCCTAAAATATAAGACAGAAAGTACAGGGAGTGTAGTCATCCCATAGGGCACATGCATGCCTTCCCTCCTTCCTCCATTCATCCCCATGAAAAGTACAAGTACATCATCAATATAGGGGATCAAAACAATGTACAAACAAACAAAAATTTGTGTACATGGAGGTGGATCATACTCCCCCATGTGGAACCAGCACAGAGCATCCCCTACCTACGTCAAACCAATATGTGGTAAGTGGTTTTCCCACCACTTACTTTCTGCCCAAGTCATCTCACTATTGCAGAAAATGTGAGATATATTTGGTGCCTTTGGGAAGCACCCATCATGAAAATAAATCTCCCTTTGCACATCAAGGGAGTGCCCAAATTAAGAATTTTTAGTGGCCAAACAATTTCCATGAGATTTACATGATATATTTCTCCTTTTCGGAGTCATGGCTTGCATAAAAATGGTAAAAGAACATGTACAATTAGAAAAATAAACTTTCTTTACCTGAACATATCCTTTACCAACAAAGTTATGCATACACATGGAGTTGTGCATGGACATTTCTCCTCTTTAAAAAGAAGGGAGAGATGGCTGAAATGACTCTTACATAGAGTCCCTTGGTTGCCCCAACTCCACATAGCTCATGCACTCTTGAAAGTGTTGATGTAGTTCCTCTCTCAAGCCTTCCCAATCAAAGCTCCTCATGATTAGAGTGTAGATCTTCATTGACTACATATGGCTGAAACATAACTCTTTGTGTGCTCCTTCTAGTATCTTCTGCTTGAGCTTGGAAGCTCTAGACAAGAAGACTCTACCATGATGATAAATGACCCCTCCTTTGACTAAGTAGCCCTCTTCTTGCAGCATTTCATCAAGTACCATACATGTGTGAAGATCTTTGGAATACTCTACAAGCAGTTAAGATTTCCAATACAAATCTACACTGCTCAACAATGACAGTGCTGATGATACATCCATAGGAATGTCTGTCATATTGCTGATCTTTTCCTTGGCATCCCCCATGCCAAAGGTGTGTGTTGGAAGGTTGATCCTTCCATTCTTCTCCTCCCATAGCACAGGATCAGAAAAGAGAGTGGGTGATGATGATAGGGGAAAAATATTTCCCTCCTCCTAGAGCTTACCCAATCTCCCAATGTTGTAGCCTTGTCTTCTAATGCTCCAATCCTTCTTGGAATCATGAGTGGAGCATCAAGATGTGGGACACCTCTCACCAAATCTGAATCAGGTGGTCTCCCAAGTGGTTTTCCACAAGACAGTGATGCCTCATGGTTCATTCTCCCATGCTTATCAGATGGGATCGAAATTCCCTTGCTTCCACAATGCAAGTTCACCTTTGATTTTTGTGTCGAAGTCTTATGATTTTTGTGGACTGCAGCAATACAAAAGAACACTGCCTAGAAAATAACACAGTTTTAAATAGCAGTAGCAAGGGACCAATATGATAGCTCAAAAATAGATCATACAATGTGTTAGTGTCTTGTAATTTGGCAGATTGGTAAACCAAATGGTAGGGTAACATCAAACCAATCTTTGGAGTCCTAGGACCTAGCCTTCTTGGACTCAGAGAGGGCTCTCTCTATGGTGCGAAGGATGTGAACTTGTTCGCTTTGTATGTTTGATTTTAGGCTAGTTGTTAATTATGTTTTGGTTTGTTTTGGTTTTGAGGTAAAACTGATCAAGTAGGAAAAATAGAAAGAGAGTTCATCAAATCAACAGGGCTATGGGGTCAGATAAAGTCAAGGATGTCTAAATGATGGACAAGGTGTACTGCAGGGCCGATTTAGCAAGGTCAATGGATCCTTTGGGTGAGGTATCAGGTGAAATGAACATTAAGTTTGTGAAAAATGAAGAAGTCTTAAACATATATAGTTTGAAAGAAAATAATCATGAGGTAGGGCAAACCATTGATCTCTATGAACAATACTCAAACTGATAAACATGAAAGATAAACATTCAGGTGAGACATAGAAGCATAAGAACTCCTAACTTTAGAAATTCACCTTCAGCTATTGGGAAAACATATAAGATAAAAAAATAACTTAATATATGAAGAGGGAACTCCTAAAAAACATATATCAAACTATCGGGAACTATGAAACAAGTTGGTAAGCATGGAAAAAGGGCAAGATCGAACGAGACCTCTTTGACTTAACCTAATCAATCAATATTTCATAGAAAGATTTCAGAAATAGAGTTTTGAGAACTTAAAATAAGCAGGGAATACCTTCAATCAGATTTGACAGCTAACATAGTGACCATTAATGAAACAAATAACAAGTTCTTGGTAGAACTAAGGAGCAGTTAAGAATTCCTTATAATGACCAAGAAGAAGAAGACATCAAAGCTGTAATAAACAGGAGGTTTGAGGTGCTTCCATGAGCATATCTCAACCTATACTTTTCTGATCTACAGAAAACAAGAAGAATGAAACACTTAATGAAAACAAGAAGACATAAACAAATTAGAGAAACATCACCATTCACCAAGCTATGGAATCCTGCACACAATGCTCCTCCACCATCAAGCCAAGCAAGACATTCATCCACTTCATAAAACCAATATTTTCTCCAAGCTCATAAAACTATGTGTTGCTCTTAACATGTCAATTTCTGCCTATTTTTACAATGAATTCTTATGGTTTATATAAGCCAAGAGGAGAAAAATCTCACTAGAGCAGCTAGAAGGCCATTGGCCAAAGAAAAATATCTAAAACTATCCTTGAGGCCTTACAAGGTCCAAGGCACAAAATATCTCTTCAAAATATCCTTTTCAGACCAAAATAGTAAAAATATTGACTTTTAGGTTCTGACATACATGATAGAACTTTTCTAATGCACATTTTCCTTGTCCTTACATAGGAATGCATAAATTTGTCTCTGTTTTTTGCAAAATTTCCAGGCTTACAGCACCAAAAAATGCCTTTTTGTAGCAAGGTTTTGGAGGCCTTCCTGATGTCGAAAAAGGCTCTGTGATGGTCCGTTGGAAATCTATGTCCAAATATACTTGATTTTTTTCAATAGGATCTCTAGAAGAAAGGTGTAGAAACACAAGGGCGCAACACCTGCTCAGAAACAGTGGCAGAAAGGTGAAAAAATGGTTGTTTTTGGACCTTTTGAGGGACCAAAATAGCTGCAAATGAGCTGAAAATTTATGATCATCTCCCCTAGTGCCAAGGAATCCAAAAATGTAAACTTTTCTTGCTGAAAATTCTCTGATAAAAAGCACAGTGTCCGAGGTGCTACGCTCCTAGGCTCAAAAATTCACAAAAAACCAAAAAGTGTCCATTTTTCTCAAAATTGGTGAATGAATCCCTCAAGGCTCCCTAGAGACCTGTAATGAAGCTTGAGCCAAGATTCCAAACCTAGCTTGGTATTTTCCATCTTTTAGCGCAGGGTGCCTCCTTTAGGCATCTTTGAGCTTTTTCCTAGAAAACTGATTTAGCTTTTTGTAATGCTGAGTCATCTTTCTTTGTAAGCCTAAATCCTTGTTTGCTTTCTCCAATTTGGCCTCTAAATGCTATTTTACCCTTTCTAGCCAGGATTCTTTGTCATGCTCAATTCCTAAGGCAAGGAGCTCTGTGAGAGGGAATTGTTGTGCTCATGCGGATTCTTCCTCTCTCTTTTTTTCTAATGCTATCCTAAGACCCATAGTCTTAGGTCTCTTCCTAGCTGGCCCTTCTTATTCATCATCTTCTTCATAGTCACCCATGTACTCTTCTAGCTTCACTTGTGATTTCTAAACCTCTCTTTTGTACTTGAGTGCCCAGGCTTCAAAAATGGCAAGTTGGCCACTCATTTGCGCGTTTTGTGTTTGTAGGAAATGAATGATATGTTTGCATCTTTCCAAATCAGTCACCAAATCTCTAACTTGTGCATCTCGGTATTGTAAGAGGAAATTAAGAATCCTTGTTTCATTGTCCTCATCACTTTCAATGTGGATGAGTTAAAATTTCCTCTCTTTTTCATGGATGCTTTCTTGTTCTTCCATTGCCTTCTTGCCTTTGTCCTTCATGGGCTTCTTACCCTTGTATTTCTTTGGCAATCCACCCTTACCTTTCTTTGGCAGTTTACCTCTGCTCCTTAATGCCCTCATGACATTGCTTTTCACTGATTGAGTGACTTTACCTCTCACTGTTTTGGAGATTTTACCTTTCACTACTTTTGAGGGGGAGTGCATGGCCCCTTGCCTTTTGGAGGTAGCAATCACATGCCTCCTACCTTTCTGATAAGGGATGATGGGAGATGTTAGAGACTGGGCTTGTTCAATTTGGTCACTTACAACCCTAGGAATATATTTTTCTTCAAGAATGTTTTCTGTGGGTGTCCCTTTGTCACTTTGTTGTTGGCAGTCCCTTTGATTATCAATTTCAACATTTGTAATGATCTTACCACTAGGAGGATCTTTAAAAAGGTCATGCTTTGTTTCTATGTGGTCGGAGTTGCCCAAGTCTGATACTTTTTCATCTTCAAGACTGTCCTTTTCTTTACCCTTTTTTCTTCTTTCTTGACTATTCTCATCATTAGGATTTTTGCCATCATTTCCTTGTGTATTTAAGACCACTCTGAAAACTATCTCCGGACTATCCTCATCAATTTCCTCTTTGTTGTGACTGTCTTCCTCTTGCTTCTTGTCTTTATTTGTTCTGTTTTTTCTATTGTTTTTACTACCTTCCTCTTGACTGTTGTCATATTCTTCATAGTTTGCCTCATCTTCATTAATTTCCTCTTTGTCTTCAGATTGTCCCGTATTTTCATCAATTTCCTTTTAACTATCTTCATCAGTTTCCTCTCATTTGTCACTGTCTACTATGAGGCTGTTAGTGTCTTTTTCTTCACTAGGAGTCTCAGCACCTTGTCCTCCTTCCTCACCATGAGTATCACTGCTTGAAACTCTATTCTCTTCCTAATTTGTATTTTTAGAGATGCTGCTATTTTGATTTCCTTCTTTTTGGCTATCTATCTCTTTCCTGATGTCTTTACTGCTTTCCTCTTTGCTGTATTCATTTTCTTTGCTGTTTTTTCCATCTTCTCCTTGGCTATCTTCATTTTCTCCATCACTGTTTGTAATATGATCAACACTATTTTCCTTAAAGCCTTCATCATCTTTTCCATCACTGTTTGTATCATCTCCCTTGTCTTCATTATTGTGGTCATCACTCCTTGATTCATTTTGATTATCATTATTTTCTTCAGGGCCTCTGCTGCTTTCTTCAAGGCCATTTCCTCCTTCTTTAATTTCATTATCTTCTTCCTCACTCTCATTCTCCTCACACTTTTCCTCACTTTCATTATCTTCTTCCTCACTCTCATCTTCCTCACACTTTTCCTCACTTTCATTATCTTCTTCCTCACTCTCATCTTCCTCACACTTTTCCTCTCTTTGATCATTTCTGCTTTCTTCCGGGCCAACATTGATTTCTTCATGATCACTTCTGTTTGGAGAAGTTGTTTGAAGAATTTTTTCTTAGGAGAGTGATTCATGGGAGGAAAGTGAAACATAATCAGTGGAGGGCGATGAAGGAGTATGACGAAGATTTTGAGAAGAGGATGGCACATTTTTCAATGGGATGGAGGATGAAGAGGTAAAGTCATCATGGGTGATAAAGGCTTCCCAAGGAATGCCTTGTTGCTCCAGTTGGTGATTTATAATGATTTTGACAAGAGAGTGATGAAATAGGCCTACCATCTGCTAAGCTGGAGGCTTCTTTTTCATGATGGTGGACATTTTTTCAATGCTTTTGCATAGGAAATAAGGCAAGTTCAGCAGGTTGGTCCTGGTGAAGTGCATGAGGAGTCTAATATGATAGGAGTAGATTTGGGAGAAACGACCCTCACAGGTAAATTATTTCATGGAAATATTCATAAGGAGGGCATACTTGTCCAGTAGATGGGAAAAAGGAAAAATGGCTTTACATGTAGTTTGACAACTAGGCTTTAGAAAAGGATGATAATGGATCTATTCAAGATGTGTTTGTTTAAACCATCTCTCTCTGATGCAAGGGATCCTAGTGGCTTTAGAGATAGCTTTAGGGGTCAACTCAAAATTTAACCTTGCCAGATGAACCTTATGCCTGTGAAGTCTTAAGGAAAATAACTCAGTCAATTTAGGATGGCTTTTGATTTCCTATACCTTGTTGCAAAACTCAAAACATCCTAATTCTTGAAAATAAGACAAGACAAAAGGTGAGGCAGTCAGCTCTTTGGTGTCTGTAGGTTCGAACTTGTTGGGCTTGCCTCCTTTCTTAGAATGTCTCCTTGGTCTTTGAGGCTTATTACTTTCTTCTTGAGACATAATGACTATTTTATCCTTTCTTTCAATTTTGAAACAAAAAGCCTTTTTGCAAATGAAGTGCAGAGGAAAGATGCTTTCAGGAGACTTAGGACCTCTAAACAAATCAGGATGCTTAACAGAGAATAGGCCACACTTTCATTCAGATTTTTTATCTCAAACTACCTTAGACTTCAATCCTAACCTTAACTGGAACTTTTATAGCTTAAAAACCAATTGAGGAGATATAAATTGATGGAAAATACCTTTATAAAATCTTCCTCGTGATGAGAAAGAAATTATGGGTGAAAACAAGCAATTGCGGTCTTTTCTGTGAAAACTGGGCAGTGCTACGCTTTTCTCTCAAGCACGCAGCGTCATGGCCCAGGCCACCTTTGCACGTGGTGTGTGTGATGGGAGAAGTGTTGGGCACGCAGCACCCTCAACCCGGGTGGCCTCTGCACGCGGATATGCGATGATCGTAACACTAGGCGTGCAACGTCTTCAGCCCCGGGCAGCCCCTGCACGAGGAGATGGGCGGTGGCCTGGGCGCTGTCAGGTGGCAGGCTCTGCACACCGGGTGACCAACAAAAGGCGCAGAACCACTGTACAGGCGCGCAGCGTCTCGTTATAAAATGAACTGGGCGCACCTACAGGTGCGCAATGCCAGTCTACAGGTGCGCAGCATCTCAGGTTTTCTGCATGAAGATGCTTCTGAAGGTGAGATTCTTGCACAATGCTCGACCAAACTCGAAATGAAAGAGGGGAAAAATGCTGAAGTGACTTGTATTCCCTTTTCTGAAAATATTTAGACCAAAAACCCACTTCTCTAAAGTTTTAAAGAGCATACTTCTTATTCCTCCTTTTTGACCGTTTTTTCAATATGACAACCTTTTGGGAACCAGTCTTTGTCATTTCAAGGTGAATTAAAAACTATGATGCCTCCATGCTTAGAAAAAAACATGTGACTATCCTTTGTGTGACAGTTTAACCAATCAAACCTTGATGGTTACTCCTTTAATGCAAAAAGGCACCTAGAGCCTTAAAACATCAAATTTCTTCACCTTTTGAACTTCAAAAACACTTATTTGATTTGAATGGAGTTTTGTATCTTTTTCCTTATCTTCAGAATGATAACACTAGGAAAAATTTTACACCTTCTGTTGTTGATGAAGGAGGTGTTTATGCCTATTTTCTTATCTCTCCAATTTTCTGAAAATGTCTGAGCAAACTTTCCACTGTGGGGTCAACAAATAGATTTTGTTTTTTCGAACAAAACATACCTACTGTTTTCTTCTTTAGTGTGACTGTCCTTTTGTAGTAGTCTTAGTCTTTTCCTTTAATGGCGCCTCTAATGATTTTTGTCTAGTTTGTAGGGGCATGGAAAAAGAGCAACTGTCCCTCTCTCATTTATGTTTTGAGGCACACAAACTATCTCAAGGGCATCTTTGTCAAAACGTGCCATGTTGTTCACATATCATTGATTTTTTCTAAGATTTTGTGCAAATACTTGAATGAGCAGTATGTTACCTCTTATAGTGACATCAAAACCTCTGCAGTAGCCTCCAGTTTGCTGTATTTTTTAGCCCTTATGGATGATGTTCTGAAATTTTCTAGGTATCCCTGATTTGTAGTGAAAAACTTGATTTTCCTATGTTTTTAGCTTATTGTACCTCTGTTTCAAAATGCCAACTGTCTTGACAGAAGCTTTTCTTTGGTGCTTCTCTTTTGCCCTGTTTTTATTTAGGCCAACCATCAAGACATCCCTGCAGAGATGTATTTGATAGGGTGACTTAGTCTTGGCAGATTTTACTATTGGTTCAGGAGGGGCCACCTTGGAGATTGTTTGAGCGCCTTCGTTTTAGAAAAATGACCATGTCAGCTCTGCTTCTCTTGATTTTACCTTTGAGCTCTGTTGAGACAGAAATGCATGAGACATGATGGTGCATGAATTGAGGAAGACTAATAGATTTGTTTAGCAATGTTTTTAGGAAAGGGCTCTTGAATGATGGTTAAAAACAGAGTTTTTTAACCAGACACAGGGCTTTTTAGATATTTTACCTAAGCACCATCACCTATAAACCTAGACACTTTGTCATTACTGTGAAGGGTTTTCTAGACACACTTTTGTCATCAGTAGTGACTTGGACAACAGGAAAATATAAGGAAATACTTGACTTATCTTAGCCAGAAAATTTTGTGAAATAGGGAGATTTCAGGCATTAGAAGTAATATTTTTACAGATATAAGTAATAATCATGGACAAAGTAAGGCCTACCAGTCTAGGATGGGGTTTTGCGAGGATGACCATTTAAATCACAACAGACAAGTAAGGGGAAAAGTGAAAAAATTTCTCTGAGGGGATTTCTAGAGGATAGAATGATTGTTTGAATTTGGTTTCTAGAAAACCTGGATAAAGCATATAGTCATCTAAACAGCTGAAAAACACTGATGACTAACAGTGGCTCCATTTGGGGAGGGAAACTATTTTTCGGGAGGTGTCCATAATTGCAGATCTTTGGCTTGTGAAGACCAGTGCCTCATCCATTGGCGCAATTTTCTCTTTCATTATTGCTTTCCTGAGATGGTGCCTTGAAAAACTGAAGACATGATTAGCTCAATTTCACTTTTACCTACCCACCTACTTTTCCTAACATTTTTTCTTCTTTGGGTGCACTTGAACTGGCAAACCCCTTGACATCATATTTTTGAAAGAGAGAAAAAACTATATACTTCTACACTTATATCCTCCAGGAGATTAGATTAAGCTAATGAACTCCTTTTGATTCTCTACCTATACTAGATCAACTGTCAAGATTAAGTTGTTTGACAGGATTTCATTCACTAGACTAAAAACATGAAATTTAAAAATGATTAAATCAAGGTTAGATGGTCTGACTTGTCATGTGTTTGTGGCATAAAAACAAGCTACACACAAATGTTATTTTTGTACAAAATGAGATTCAGAAAAATCAGGGCTAGGATACATAGTTTGCTTTTCATCCCTATTTTCCTCTTCGGTTCTGTTTTGAGTGTGTGGAACTGGTATCTTTCTTTCCTAATCTACTTTCTTTGATAAGTCAAATTTTCATAATTTGACTATCATTCTTTTCACTAACTTATCAGCAATCAATTTAAAACATGCTCAACTATGATTAGGCTAGATAACTAAACAAGACATCCTTTTGGCACTAGCAGTGGCATTTAGACTTGTGCACTTTCAGTATGACTATTTTTTGGGTATGGGGTTGTACCATTGCTTCAGAAACTGCCCTCTTTTTCTACTTTTTCTTGTTGTTTTTGTATTTTCTGTTTTTTGTCCTTTTCCTCAAACAGTCATATGTACAATGAGTGAAAATTTAAAAACTAGGATTTTTGCAGCAGTGGTACTTGAGCATCCTATCTTCAAAAGGATCTCCCAATACTCTTGGTCTACTCATTTTTTGAAAAGAAAACTCAGGGTTATTCTCACTTGAAAACATAGCATGACGATTCTTCCAAGGATCTTTAAAAAACTCATGTTCTGCTTGATGTTTTTCCTTATACTCTTGATCTCCATTCCTGCTTCTGTTATACATTTTATTTAGGTAGAACAGGTATTCTTTGTCATTTTTAAAACAAATGATGATATAATAAAGGTATACCATAGTGAAGAAATTTAGAACTGGAAACATAGCTCTCTGGAAGGTGTCTCTTGTGTCCTTTAGATTGGAAAAAATTGGTTTGAACTTGAAACTGCTTCCTGTGAACTTGAAAAAATCCTTGAGCTAATTGTTTTGAAGTGGTATCATCTGATGGTAACCTAAAATAATATCATGCAAGGACACATGGTTCGAAACCCCTAGCCTTTGTGTAGTATGATATGTTTTTGGAAGGAGGTGAGTGTTGTTTAGGGAGGGTTTATCTAGGTTTCTAAAATCTAAACACATCCTATGTCCAGTTGTTTTCTTTTGAAATGATAATGCCTGATCAAAGTTTTTGGGTTCGCTTTTGAAAGGGTGGTTTCTTGAAAAGATGGTGGTGTCATATTGTTTGAAACTGGTTTCTCAACATATAATAGTGTTTTGAAATTTTTTTCATAGTCTTGCACTTCTTAGTTTTTTGTGTAATGACAAAATTTTAGACAATTCAATCAGCTCGGGCATCTCAAGACTTTTTTCATCAAATCCCTCAACATTAAATTTACCAGACACCTTTTTAGGATCTACAAAAGTGCTTGCAATAGTTAAATTTTCATTTGTAGGAGTAGAGTCTTTGGATGGAGAGGTTCTTAGGTAAGGTAAAAACATAAGGCTTTCTTGACCCTGATTTCCAAATATTTTTGTCCCATGCAGGTTTTTTAGTGCTTCTGTATTGGAAAAAAGGGGTGTTTGCACTTTTGAGATTTGTCCTTGGTTTGAGCTACTGGCTTGAGATTTTGAACTGTTTTCTGTTTTTGAAGTTTTATTTTCTAGTTCTTGAAGATCAAGTTTGTTTCCATCGGGATACAAAAGTTCTGGGTCATGATAGCTCTGAGTGTCCAGCTCATCATAGAGAAACTAGTGTGCCTGATGCAGTGTACGTAGATTTGTTTCAACTTCACCTAGATTTTAATCAATGTCCTCATCAATATGTAGAATGAAAGAGTTAAGGTCTGAATGTACAGAATAAAGAGGTATGTTGTCTGGTCTTTCTTGACTACTAACCATATACTTCATGTGTGATTCTCGGTATAATATTCTTGTCTGATCAAACACAGATATGGTGGCATAAGACATGTCTAGCTGAATATTTACTTGAAGCTTGGCTCCCCAGGACCTAGATAAAAGCATTTCGTACTTGGGAGGGATGTCGGCTACCACTATGTCCATGACCAGGTGTTTAGCAGGTACTTGTGCCAGATTGACGCAAAGATTTTTTATTAGGCCTAAACACTTGACTCTGATCGAATCAAATGAGTAAAATTCTTTGTAAGGATTTGTTATTTCTAGGCCTAATCTTTCCATCACTACTTTTGGCATGAGATTGTGAGAAGCCCCGGAATCTAGCATGGCATTATGTAGGATTTGGTCGTGTACATTCAAGCTAATGTAAAAATGAGGAATGGTTCCTTCTTGATATTTTCCTTCTATTTTTGGTCCAAATAATAACTCAGGAGTGTCATCAGCCAGGTGTAAATTATCTTCATCATTTCCTATGTTTAGGACCTTTAGAACCTGGTATTTGTATGAGATTTGGGCAATCGGTTCAATGAGCGGCATGGTAATCTTAATTTTGGCAATTTCCCCTTCAAAACTGAAAGGTACTTGTATTTTAGATATATTTGCTTCAGTTTTCTTAGCCATAACGTTTTCTATTAGTTTATCTTGCTGAATTTGATTTGGGGATTTTTTCAACAAAGTTTTCTCAGGGGCCCTAATAGAGGTACTAGGACAGGTCGGGTCAAGGTTTGTTTGGCTAGTTTTGTCTTTGTTCTGCTCAGTTTTTTTAGCCAGGACATTGTCACTGTTTGTTGTTATTTTAAGAATGGTTTCGGGAGCTTTCTTAACAGTAGTGTCTGAGTTGTTTTTCCTAGAGTTGTCTTGGTTTTTCTTACTCCTAAGATCATATTGCCTATGGACTTCCATTATGGCGTTTTGTAATCCTATTTCAGGATCTTTGGGATCATCATAATTTGTTTCACCTTGGCTTGAGGAGAAAAAACCTTGTTCTTTTTATGTGAGAAAAACCTCACCCTCGTTATCAGAGCCTATCAAGTTTAGATGATTTTCATCTAGTTGTTCAATATCTCTTTCCCCTTCATCAACATAGTTATCTTGGAAAGGTGGTCTGATCTGTTGATCATTTTCTCTTGGTTTGATTTGAGGTGGGTCTCTTCTAAAGTTCTGATTCCATTTTCTATTTTGGGGGTTTGGCTGGTTGTCCCTAGGGGGTGTTCTCTCACTTAAGTTTATCCTTTCCATCATTCTCTCCATGGTCCTAACCAGGTTATCTATTTTGGAATCTGAAGAGGAAGTGGAAGGCATGGTCTCATCTCGGTAAGTGACTTTCTTTTCTGATCTCATCCTAGCCCTCTTTTTAGTGAGGTTGGATTCAACACTAATAGCTCCCCTTTGCATTTCTTCTAAAGTTGTGGGGTCTCTTTCTCTTAACTGATATGTCATGTCTGAATCGAAGCCTTCCGGAAATTTTACTAGTGCTAGGCCGGGTGGAGATTTCATGTGAGGCGGGAGGGTGTTATAGACACTATTGAACCTAGTGCAATAGTATTGAACACTTTCCCCTATGTTCCTTTTAAGATTGTTATATTCAGAAATAATTTGAAGGGAGTTTTTCTTGATTTCCCATCTGTTTATGAAAGTTTGATAAAGTGACGAGAGGTCATGTATCCTATTAGGAGTCAATTTTTTAAACCATTTTTTGGCTTCTCCTCCTAGGCTTTGGGAAAAAATTATCATCTTCATGGTTCCCTCATCTACTTCCATGTAATCGAAGGCATAATTCATTCTATCTACATGTTGTTGGGCAGTGGTAGATTCAGCCCAGGTGAAGTGCGGGATTCTGGATTGGTAATCATTTGGAAAAGGTAACAAAGGCTGTGGTAACACTAAGGGTGCATACCATGCTACCATGATGGGAGCTGATGGTGGATTTACAGTGGGAGGATTTGCAGTATGGGATGAGGTGATTTGCACAGTGGTGGTGTGAATGGGTGTGGCAGAAGTACTTGGACTTGTAAACTGATTTTGAGTAGACTTGGGGTGGAAAGAGCTGAAGTGGTGGAGAAGCTGAAAATTAGGTGGTGTAGTAGGGGAGGCTTCTCTGCTAGGACTCCGCTATAAGTCTAATGGTTCAAGATCGGCAAGGTCGATTCTAATTTGTGACTTGTTTCTAAAAAGGCTTTTTGCGGGACACAAGTCAAACTGTGGGTCTTGTAAGGATGTAATATGTTTGGGTACAGAGCTTGCTTTGTGAATAGTCCAATCGGTAGCTAAGTTTCTAGTTTCAGAAGTTTGCCAAAAAATATTTTCTGGGTCATCAACTATGATAGGAGGATTTGGGTCCGGATGAGATCTGGTATTAATTCTTCGTGAAGCTAGATTTCAAATTCAAAATTTAGAGAGGATGACAGTTGTGATTTCTTTCAGAAGGCTATCCCCTCTAGGAGTTTATGGATGCTAGTAAAGTCACCAGGTGGATGTTTTTAGTGATTTTGAAGTCTATGGTCCACCACCTATATGGACAAAGGAAAAAATTTTAAGAACTTTATTTTTATTTTTATTTTTATAAAAAAATTTATGTAAACAAAAACTTGTAAGAGTGTTCTAAAGCTAGATGATCATTTTCCTAGGATGGTGAGAAAGCTAGAGTTCTGTTCTTAGGCTATTTAGTTGAGTTTTTATGCTTTGAAGAAGTTTTTTGAAGCTCTAAGTAATACTTAGTTTGCCACTGATTTCAGAGACTGCATCATGATTTTTGGATTGGAAGGGTAAATTAACATGATAGCATGCTTATGGAAGTTTTTGGTATTTGAAAAAAGTAGTAGGCCTACTGGAGGCTAGTGGAGTCGCTAGGTGAATGTTTTTGTCTTGTAGAGACAAGTTTTTATGGTCCACCGGCAATGACTGATAGAAACCAATCTAGGGATGTTTTTGCGAGGTTTTTTTTAACAAAGTTTTTATATGTAGCCTAGTTTGTAAGAGTGTCCTATACTTGAGTCGTCACTTAGCTAAGGTGGTGAAACAAAGAAAGTCTACTCTAATGGCTTTATAGGCTGCTTGTCTGATTTTAATTTTGAAGGAAAAATGAGTCTACAAGAGTTTGATAGGTTGTTATATACTCAGTGGTCCCATCGTGATCACCATTATGTTGGTGTGCGATGGGATGAATCAACCGGATAGTATGCTTAGTTCAACAGGGGTTTTCCGTGCGTCTTGAAAGATATTCAGATTATTATGAACTCAGAAAGGTCCCACCGTGATCGCCATTATGTTGGTGTCCCGTAATTTGGTAGATTGGTAAACCAAATGGCAGGGTAACATTAGACCAATCTTTGGAGTCCTAGGACCTAGCGTTCCTAGACTCAGAGAGGGCTCTCTCTATGGTGTGAAGGATGTGAACTTGTTTGCTTTGTATGTTTGATTTTAGGCTAGTTGTTCAGTATATTTTGGTTTGTTTTGGTTTTGAGGTAAAACTAATCAAGTAGGACAAATAGAAAGAGATTTCATCAAATCAACAGGGCTATGGGGTCAGATAAAGTCAAGGATATCTAAATGATGGACAAGGTGTACTGCAGGGCCAATTTAGCAAGGTCAATGGATCCTTTGGGTGAGGTATGAGGTGAAATGAACATTAAGTTTGTGAAAAACGAAGAAGACTTAAACATATATAGTTTGAAATCAAATAATCATGAGGTAGGGCAAACCATTGATCTCTATGAACAATACTCAAACTGATAAACATGAAAGATAAACATTTAGGTGAGACATAGAAGCATCAGAACTCCTAACTTTAGAAATTCACCTTCAGCTGTTGGGAAAACATATAAGATAAACAAATAACTTAATATATGAATAGGGAACCCCTAAACAACATATATCAAACTATCGAGAACTCTGAAACAATTTGGTAAGCATGGACAAAGGGAAAGATGAAACGAGACCTCTTTGACTTAACCTAATCAATCAGTATTTCATATAAATATTTCAGAAATAGAGTTTTGAGAAATTCAAATAAGCAAGGCATACCTTGAATCAGATTTGACAGCTAACATAGTGACCATTAATGAAACAAATAACAAGTTCTTGGTATAGCTAAGGAGCAGTTAAGAATTCCTTATAATGACCAAGAAGAAGAAAACATCAAAGTTGTAATAAACAAGAGGTTTGAGGCGCTTCCATGAGCATATCTCAACCTATACTTTTATGATCTACAACAAACAAGAAGCATGAAACACTTAATGAAAACAAGAACACATAAAAAAATCAGAGGAACATCACCATTCACCAAACTATGGAATCCTTCACACAATGCTCCTCCACCATCAAGCCAAGCAAGACATTCATCCACTTCATAAAACCAAAATTTTCTCCAAGCTCATAAAACTATGTATTGCTCTTAACATGTCAAGTTCTACCTGTTTTTACAATGAATCCTTATGATTTATATAAGCCAAGAGGAGAAAAATCTCACTAGAGTAGCTAGAAGGCCATTGGCCAAAGCAAAATATCTAAAACTGTCCTTGAGGCCTTACAAGGTCCAAGGCACAAAATATCTCTTCAAAATATCCTTTTCAGACCAAAATAGCAAAAATATTGACTTTTAGGCTCTGACATACATGATATAACTTTGCTAACACACATTTTCCTTGTCCTTACATAGGAATGCAGAAATCTATCTCTGTTTTTTGCAAAATTTCCAGGCGGGCAACACCAAAAAAGGCCTTTTTGTAGCAAGGTTTTGGAGGCCTTCCCGATGTCAAAAAAGGCTTTGTGATGACCCGTTGGAAAGACATGGATGTATAATTTCCAAATATACTTTATTTTTTCCACTATGATCTCTGGAAGCAGCTAAAAAAGTGGAAAATGTGCAGAAACCCAGGGGTGCAACACCTGCTCAGAAACAGTGGCAGAAAGGTGAAAAAAATGATTGTTTTTGGACCTTTTGAAGGACCAAAACAGCTCCAAATGAGCTGAAAATTTATGTGCATACTCCCCTAGTGCCAAGGAATCCAAAAATGTAAAATTTCCCTGCTGAAAATGCTCTGATAAAAAGTGCAGTGTTCGGGGTGTTGCGCTCCTAGGCTAAAAAATTCACAAAAAACCAAAAAGTGTCCAATTTGGCTCAAAATTGGTGAGTGAATCCCTCAAGGGTCCCTAGAGACTTTTAATGAAGCTTGAACCAAGATTCCAAGCCTAGCTTGGTATTTTCCATATTTTAGCACCGGGCGCCTCCTTTGGGCAGCTTTGAGCTTTTTCCTAGCAAACTGATTTAGCTTTTTGTAATGTTGAGTCATATTTCTTTGTAAGCCTAAATCCTTGTTTTCTTTCTCAAATTTGGCCTCTAAATGTAGTTTTCCCCTTTCTAGCCAAGATTCTTTTTCATGTTCAATTTCTAAGGCAAGGAGCTCAGTGAGAGGAAATTGTTGTGCTCGGGCAGATTCCTCCTCTTTGTTTTTCTAATGCTTTCCTAAGACCCATAGTATTAGGCCTCTTCCTAGCTGGCCCTTCTTCTTCATAATATTCTTCATAATCACCCATGTACTCTTCTAGCTTCACTTGTGATTTCTGAGCCTCTCTTTTGTACTTGAGTGCCCGGACTTCAAAAATGGCAAGTTGGCCACTCATTTGCGTGTTTTGTGTTTGTAGGAAATGAATGATATGTTTTGATCTTTCCAAATCAGTCACCAAATCTCTAACTTTTGTGTCTCGGTCTTGTAAGAGGGAATTAAGAATCCTTGTTTCATTGTCCTTATCACTATCAATGTGGATGAGTTCAAATTTCCTCTCTTTTTCATGGCTGCTTTCTTGTTCTTCCATTGCCTTCTTGCCCTTGAACTTCATGGGCTTCTTACCCTTGTCTTTATTTGGAAATCCACCCTTACCTTTCTTTGGCAGTTTACCTTTGCACCTTAATTCCCTGGTGACATTTCTTTTCACTGTTTGAGTGACTTTACCTCTCACTATTTTGGAGATTTTAACTTTCACTGCTTTTGAGGGGGAGTGCATGGCCCCTTGCCTTTTGAAGGTAGCAAACACATGCCTTCTACCTTTCTGATAAGGGATGATGCGAGGTGTTAGAGACTGGGCTTGTTCAATCTGGTCACTTACAGCCCTAGGACTGTCTTTTTCTTCAAGAATGTTTTATGTGGGTGTCCCTTTGTCACTTTGTTGTTGGCAGTCCCTTTGATTATAAATTTCAACATTTGTAATGATCTTACCACCAGGAGGATCTTTAAAAAGGTCATGCTTTGTTTTTGTGTGGTGGGAGGTGCCCAAGTCTGATACTTTTTCATCTTCAAGGTTGTCCTTATCTTTACCCTTTTTTCTGTTGTCTTGACTGTTCTCATCATTAGGATTTTTTCCATCGTTTCCTTGTGTATTTAAGACCACTCTGAAAACTGTCTCTGGACTATCCTCATCAATTTCATCTTTGCTGTGATTGTCTTCCTATTGCTTCTTGTCTTTATCTGTGCTGTTGTTTTTGCTGTTTTTACTACCTTCCTCTTGAATGTTGTCATCTTCTTCATTTTTTGCCTCATCTTCATTAATTTCCTCTTCTTCATTAACTTCCTCTTTCTCTTCAAATTGTCCCTTATTTTCATCAATTTCCTTTTCACTGTCTTCATCAGTTTCCTCTCATTTTTCACTGTCTACTATGAGGCTATTAGTGTCTTTTTCTTCACTAGGAGTCTCAGCACCTTGTCCTCCTTCCTCACCATTAGTATCACTACTTGAAACTCTGTTCTCTTCCTGATTTGTATTTTTAGAGTTGCTATTGTTTTGATTGCCTCCTTTTCGGCTATCTATCTTTTTTCTACTGTCTTTACTGCTTTCCCCTTTGCTTTCTTCATTTTCTCTACTGTTTTTTCCATCTTCTCCTTGGCTATCTTCATTTTCTCCATCACTGTTTGTAATATGATCAGCACTATTTTCCTTAAATCCTTCATCATCTTTTCCCTCACTGTTTGTATCAACTCCCTTGTCTTCATTATTGTGGTCATCACTCCTTGATTCATTTTTATTATCATTGTTTTCTTGAGGGCCTCCGCTGCTTTCTTCAAGGACATTTCCTCCTTCTTTACTTTCATTATCTTCTTCCTCACTCTCATTCTCCTCACACTTTTCCTCACTTTCATTATCTTCTTCCTCACTCTGATCTTCCTCACACTTTTCCTCACTTTTATTATCTTCTTCCTCACTCTCATCTTCCTCACACTTTTCCTCTCTTTGATCATTTTTTCTTTCTTCCAGGCCACTACTACTTTTTTCAGGGCCAACATTGCTTTCTTCATGATCACTTATATTTGGAGAAGTTGTTTGAATAATGTTTTCTTGGGAGAGTGATTCATGGGTGGAAAGTGAAACATAGTCAGCGGAGAGCAATGAAGGAGTATGAGTAAGATTTTGAGAAGAGGATGGCACATTTTGCAATGGGATGGAGGATGAAGAGGTAAAGTCATCATGGGTGATAAAGGCTTCCCAAGGAATGCCTTGTTGCTCCCGTTGATGAGTTATAATGATTTTGACAAGAGAGTGAAGAAATAGGCTTGCCATCTGCTGAGCTGGAGGCTTCTTTTCCATGATGGTGGACATTTTTTTCAATGCTTTTGCATAGGAAATAAGGCAAGTTCAGCAGATTGGTCCTGGTGAAGTGCATGAGGAGTCTAATATGATAGGAGTAGATTCGGGAGAAACGACCCTCACAAGTAAAGTATTTCATGACAATCTTCATAAGGAAGGCATACCTGTCCAGTAGATGGGAAAAAGGAAAAATGGCTTTACATGCAGCTTGAAAACTAGGTTTTAGAAAAGGATGATAATGGATCAAGTCAAGATGTGTTTGTTTAAGCCATCTCTCCCCTATGCAAGGGATCCTAGTGGCTTTAGAGACAGCTTTAGGGGTCAAATCAAAATTTAACCCTGCCAGATGAACCTTATGCTCGTGAAGTCTTAAGGAAAATAACTCAATCAATTTAGGATGGTTTTTTATTTCTTGTACATTGTTGTAGAACTCAAAACATCCTAATTCTTTGAAATAAGACAAGACAGAAGGTGAGGTAGTCAGCTCTTTGGTGTCTGTAGGTTCAAACCTGTTGGGCTTGCCTCCTTTCTTAGAATGTCTCCTTGGTCTTTGAGGCTCATTACTTTCTTCTTGAGACATAATGACTATTTTATCCTTTCTTTCAATTTTGAAACAAAAATCCTTTTTGCAGATGAAGTGCAGAGGAAAGATGCTTTCAAGAGACTTAGGACCTCTAAACAAAGCAGGATTCTTAACAGAGAATAGGCCACACTATCATTCATATTTTTTATCTCAAACTACCTTAGACTTCAATCCTAACCTTAATTGGCACTTTTACAGCTTAAAAAATTATTGAGGAGATATAAATTGATGGAAAATACCTTTAGAAACTCTTCCCCATGATGAGAAACAAATTATGGGTAAAAACAAGCAATTTCGGTCTTTTCTGTGAAAATTGGGCGGTGCTGCGCTTTTCTCTTAGGCGCGCAGCATCGTGGCTTGGGCCACCTCTGCACGCAGTGTGTGCAACGGGAGAAGTGCTGGGCACATAGCACCCTCGCCCCGAGCGGCCTCTGCTGTCCCTCTCTCATTTATGTTTTGAGGCACATAAACTATCTCAAGGGCATCTTTGTCAAAACATGCCATGTTGTTCACATATCATTGTTTTTTTCTAAGATTTTGCACAAAGACTTGAATGAGAAATATGTTACCTCTTATAGTGACATCAAAACCTTGCAATAGCCTCCAGTTTGCTGTATTTTTTAGCCCTTATAGATGATGTTTTGAATTTTTCTAGGTATCCCTGATTTGTAGTGAAAAACTTGATTTTCCTGTGTTTTTAGCTTACTGTACCTCTGTTTCAAAATGCCAACTGTCTTGACAGAAGCTTTTCTTTGGTTCTTATCTTTTGCCCTCTTTTGATTTAGGCCAACCATCAAGACATACCTGCAGAGATGTATTTGATAGGGTGACTTAGTCTTGGTAGATTTTACTGTTGGTTCAGGAGGGGCCACCTTGGAGATTGTTTGAGCGCCTTCCTTTTAGAAAAATGACCATGTCAACTCTCATTCTCTTTATTTTACCTTTGAGCTTTGTTGAAATAGAAATGCATGAGACATGATGGTGCATGACTTAAGGAAGAATAATAGATTTATTTAGCAATGTTTTTAGGGAAGGGCTCTTGACTGATGGTTAAAAACAGAGTTTTTTAACCAGACACAGGGATTTTTAGATATTTTACCTAAGCACCATCACCTATAAACCTAAACACTTTGTCATTATTGTGAAGGGTTTTCTAGACACACTTTTGTCAACAATAGTGACTTGGGGAGTAGGAAAATATAAGGAAAGACTTGACTTACCTTGGCCAAACAATTTTGTGAAATAGGAAGATTTCAGACATCAAAAGTAAGATTTTTACAGACATAAGTAATAATCATGGACAGAGTAAGGCCTACCAGTCTAGGATGGGGTTTTACAAGGATAACCATTTTAATCACAATAGACAAGAAACAAGAAAAGTGAAAAAAAATCTCTGAGGGGATTTCTAGAGGACAAAATGACTGTTTGAATTAAAACCTGGATAAAGCATATAGTCATCTAAATAGCTAAAAAATACTGATGAATAACACAATGATAAATCAGATTTACAATGTGGCCCAATCAATGTACAAGAGAAAGATGGAGACTTTTATGAAGAAAAACCCTCTAAAAGAGATGCTGCAACAATATAATTCACTGCAAAGCCTTGAAAACGTTATTTTTATGGGTAAACAATAGTTGTAAGTTACAACTCAGATATAAGATAGATCTGTGTACAAAATATTAGATATATATCAGATATGTACACTAGATTGTCTCTATTTTACATACCCCTTGGGATTTTCAACAATACATGAAGCATAGAGAGTAGATCTGAGATCTACCGCAGCAGATCTCTAGAATGATTTAGAAATTATGAAGTAATTAAATCAATGAATAGATCATATATGAAACATACATGGATTATATGGCTAATCCATGGATCACCATGGTGTAAGGAAGGCTCCTTTACACCAGAGATCTCTCCTCCAAATATTTGCCAAACACCCTGCAAATTCTCACTTGCAAATAACGTTGTCCAGGGAAATAAACTGCACTGTAGCCTTGATGTAGAGTTTGGCCTGATGCCAATATGTAGATCTGGAGCTCCAATCAGCTAATACACTCTTTCCAATGGGATAGAAGGCTTTCCCACTGAAAAGAGGCACTAGTATGGCCTAGATCTGAATAGATCTAGCCTCCACTTTCTACTGCTTACAAGGGCAGCCAAACCCTCAACAAGATCTGAGTTGTATTTGGAAGAAGAGCTTGGCCAAATGCCTGATAGTGTAAAATAAATTCAAGACTCTTCCAAGAGGCCTCTCAAGGAAAAGGGGTGGGATTCCTGATCAAGAACACCCAAGTGCTAAACAACACTATTCTCAGATAAACAACTAGAGAATGAGAAGTGTCTAAGTAGACAAATCCTTTCAAGAAAACATGTTCAAAAACCCCTCTCATGCTTCTATCCTCTTTCATTTATAGGATGAAAGCCTTGCAAAACCCTAAACCATCTCAAAGGTTTAGCTCCTTTCACATTTGAAACCTCCAACTAGATTTGTGCTATGCTTCTAGGTGGTACATTGCATCTCGATAGTGCTATGGATTTGGTCCTGTTGACCTAGTCAATTGTCACAATCCCTTTCACACATGAGGGAATTTTATTAAGACAGCCCATATTTAGCCTTGTTCACATGGGCATTGATTTATTTTGTTGTTTCAAGAGTTTAATTTTTCCTCCTTTACAATCTTATTCTTGCAACAAGAAAATGAAAACAAAATAGTATATTCCTATTAGCTTGGGCTAATTAGGAATATTACAATCCTCCCCTCCAAAATTTTGCTTGTCCTCAAGAAATTGATAAGGTGAGTGCTATAGCTCATCTCCTCCTCCATTGGTGTCACTAAGAAAGGATAAGCTTTTCTCATAAGCTAAGTGATCACCAAACCATCCATCCCATAAGGAAACAATGAATCATCTGAAACAACCATGGTTTGCCCAATTCCCTCCTTGAAATATAAGATATAAAGTACAGGGAGTGTAGTCATCCCATAGGGCACATGCATGCCTTCCCTCCTTCCTCCATTCATCCCCATGAAAAGTACAAGTACATCATCAATATAGGGGATCAAAACAATGTACAAACAAACAGAAATGTGTGTACATGGAGGTGGATCATATTCCCACATGTGGAACCAACACAGAGCATCCCATACCTGCATCAAACCAAGATGTGGTAAGTGGTTTTCCCACCACTTACTTGCTGCCCAAGTCATCTCACTATTGCAGAAAACGTGAGATATATTTGGTGCCTTTGGGAAGCACCCATCATGAAAATAAATCTCCCTTTGCACATCAAGGGAGTGCCCAAATTCAGAATTTTTAGTGGCCTAACAATTGACATGAGATTTACATGATACATTGCTCCTTTTAGGAGTCATGGCCTACATACAAATGGTTAAAGAACATGTACAATCAGAAAAATAAACTTGCTTTACATGAACATATCCTTTACCAACAAAGTTACTCATACACATGGAGTTGTGCATGGACATTTCTCCTCTTTCAAAAGAAGGGAGATATGGCTGAAATGACTCTTTCATAGAGTCCCTTGGCTGCCCCAACTCCACATAGCTCATGCACTCTTGAAAGTGCTGATGTAGTTCCTCTCTCAAGCCTTCCTAATCAAATCTTTTCATGATTAGAGTGTAGATCTTCATTGACTGCATATGGCTGAAAAAGAACTCTTTGTATGCTCCTTGTAGTATCTTCTGCTTGAGCTTGGAAGCTCTAGACAAGAAGATTCTACCATGATGATAGATTACCCCTCCTTGGACTAAGTAGCCCTCTTCTTGCAGCATGTCATAAAGTACCCTACATGTGTGAAGATCTTTGGAATACTCTACAAGTAGTTGAGATTTCCAATATAGATATACACTGCTCAACAATGACAGTGTTGATGATACATCCATAGGAATGTCTGTCATATTGCTAATATTTTCCTTGGCATCCCCCATGCCAAAGGTGTGTGTTGGAAGGTTGATCCTTCCATTCTTCTCCTCCCACAGCACAGGATCAAAAAAGAGAGTGGGTGATGATGATAGGGGAAAAATATTTCCCTCCTCCTTGAGCTTACCCAAGTCTCCCAGCATTGTAGCCTTTTATTCTAATGATCCAATCCTTCTTGGACTCATGAGTGGAGCATCAAGATGTGGGACACCTCTCACCAAATCTGAATTAGGTGGTCTCCCAGGTGGTTTTCCACAAGACAATGATGCCTCATGGTTCATTCTCCCATGCTTATCATATGGGATCAACATTCCCTTGCTTCCATAGTGAAATTTCACCTCTGATTTTTGTGTGGAAGTCTTATGAGACTTGGAATGGGAAGTCATATGATTTTTGTGTGGACTACAGCAATACAAAAGAACACTGCCCAAAAAATAACGCAGTTTTAAATAGCGGTAGCAAGAGACCAATATGATAGCTCAAAAATAGCTCATACAATGATAAATCAGATTTACAATGTGGCCCAATCAATGTACAAGAGAAAGATGGAGACTTTTATGAAGAAAAACCCTCTAAAAGAGGTGCTGCAACTATATAATTCACTGCAAAGCCTTGACAACATTATTTTTATGGGTAAACAACAGCTGTAAGTTACAAATCATATCTAAGACAGATCTGTGTACAAAATATTAGATCTATATCAAATCTGTACACTACATTGTCTCTATTTTACATACCCCTTGGGGTTTTCAGCAATACATGAAGCATAGAGAGTAGATCTGAAATCTATTGTAGCAGATCTCTAGAATGATTCAGAAATTTTGAAGTAATTAAATCAATGAATAGATCATATCTGAAACATACATGGATTAGATGGCTAATCCATGGATCACCACAGTGTAAGGAAGGCTCCTTTACACCATAGATCTCTCCTCCAAATAGTTTCCAAATACCCTGCAACTTCTCACTTGAAAATAAAGCAATCCGGGGAAGTAAACTGCGCTGTAGGCTTGATGTAGAGTTTGGCCTGATGCCGAGATTTATATTTGGAGCTCCAATCAGCTAATACACTCTTACCAATGGGATAGAAGGCTTTTCCACTGAAAAGAGGCACTAGTATGGCCTAGATCTAAATAGATCTAGCCTCCACTTGTTGCTGCTTATAAGGACAACCAAACCTTCAACAGGATCTAAGTTGTAGTTGGAAGAAGAGCTTGGTCAAATTCATGATAGTGGACAAGAAATGCAAGACTCTTCCAAGCCTCTCAAGGAAAAGGGGTGGGATTCCCGATCAGGAACACCCAAGTGCTAAAAAACACTATTCTCAGCTAAACAACTAGAGAATGAGAAGTGTCTAAGCATACAAATCCTTTCAAGAAAATACGTTCAACAACCCCTCTCATGATGCTCTCCTCTTTCTTTTATAGGATGAAAGCCTTGCAAAACCCTAAACCATCTCAAAGGTTTAGCTCCTTTCACATTTGAAACCTCCAACTAGATTTGTGCTGTGCTTCTAGGTGGTACATTGCATCTGGAAAATGCTGTGGATTTGGTCCTGATGACCCAGTCAATTGTCACAATCCCTTTAACACATGAGGGATTTTTATTAAGGCAGCCCAGATTTAGCCTTGTTCACACGGGCATTGATTTATTTTGTTGTTTTAGGAGTTTAATTTGTCCTCCTTTACAATCTTATTCTTGCAACAAGAGAATGAAAACAAAATAGTATATTCCTATTAGCTTGGGCTAATTAGGAATATTACACCTACTTACGCAGATCAAAGTCTCACCCGAAGCAGTATGGGGGGATGTTGGAACCAAGTTTCCACACCCTGAGGAAGAAAATAATGAATTGGACCTAAGCAGATTTATTTTAGACTTATATCGATCATAAAGATATCTACACAATACTTAACAGATTACAGAGAGAATCGCATATCACTTAGCGTAGATATAGCATGACAAAACCAGATCCAATTCTAAACAATTCATAATCACTTAAGAAAATCCATCCATGTATTCTATTAGAAATGTAACTGCATGCATAAATAACAGATGTTTGTGAATATATAAATAAGCAACACATAAGTAATGTGATCGTAAAACATAATATATAACTTAGCTCAATATACAATGTTTCGCCAAAATTAGTCCTTTTATTAATTCAAATCCTTCCAATACATCAGAATTTACACTTACACTTTATGTTATAGGTCAATTTGGGCACCATTCCCAATGACCTGGTTAAACTCGAAATCATCCCCAAAACCATTAATAGGGTCTATCATTCCCTATCATTTCAGTTGCTACATGCCCTAAGACAAAGAACAAGAACAAATCATCCATGACTTCCAATGCAAGGTTCCCAAGATTTGAAGTACATGTTATATCACTTATGAGCTCACCAACGTAGTCTCTCAAGGGGCTAAGTGCTTTGCATATGTAGGTAACACCACCCAAGGGTGTGTTGAACCTCAAAATTGTGCTTTCTTTCACCTCATTTTACCTCATTTTCCCTTGTCCATTGCTATCCTAGACCCAATTGATCAATGAATATAGTTAAAATTACTTCTAGAATGATTTACATGACTGACTTGCTAAGTTTTGTGATTTTTGCCATTGTAAAGCATTTTGACCGGAACTAGCTGCAGAATGCAGACATTCCGTAGCTAACCGGCGATTCTGTAGCTACCTTCACGTTTGAGTATGTTCCAGGTGGCCTCTCAAGGAAAACCGCATATGGGCATAATCCACGTCATGTCTACATGGTTCGTTGCTCATCATGGAGGAAGAAACGAATTCTGGGTACGGTTTTGGAACGTGGGAACACATTTAGGAAAGCAGACTTCTATTAGGACTGTCTCAGTCCAGATGTCTTTTTCCTCTTCACGCAACCACTTCAAGAGTCCTAATGTGATTCCGATAAGGAAAGACAGTGTTCCTGAATTGTTGCAAGTCTTGTTATGTGCATTTGCTTTATAAACACTTGGGAAACCGAGAGCTATGTTAGATTTGATGTTAGATTTTATGCTAGATTTTGTTTAGACTCTGTGCTACATTTCTGAAGACGCAGAGTGTTATGTTCAAGTTCTTTCATCTTTAATGGAGCAGACAGTGTTGTTTTGAAAGCGTGATTTAATTTGGAGTTGAATTCCGTCAGGTGGTAGAGGGCCCCTGCCTCTTGCACGGATTTATTTTGCGTAAATTAGATAAGTCTTCTAGCTGCCTTTACGTTTTGAATTTTAATTAATAGTTGTTTTAATTAGCTACTGTAGTTGTACTCATTCTAACTCTTCCACAAGAAGAAGCTCTTCCAAAAGACTATAATGATGAATGGGAAATGACTATAGTATTGTAGGATTAGGAGTTGAATTCATAGTTGTTTTTAATTAGCTACTGTAGTTATATTCATTCTAACTCTTCCACAAGAAGGAATTCTTCCAAAATATTATAATGATGAATGGAAAATGGCTATAGTACTGTAGGATTTAGTTGTAATTTTTGTTGTTCACTATCACAGTTACACTTGTTCTAATCACTCTTCCACAAGAAGAAACTCTTCCAAGAAATTCTTAAGAAGTTCAAGACATGACCGTGATAATGAATGATTTAGTTGTGTGTTTGCACTAAGTATCATCTCTGCTCTTGCTCTTAAACGCTTGTCCAAAACATCATAATGACGAGTAGGATATGGATATGATATCTTATTTTTTCATTGCTTTCAGTCTTTTGCTTGCATTTGCATTCAATTACACAGTCATAATTGTTCTAATACCTCTTCCAAAAGAAGGAACTCTTCCAAAATATCACTAATGATGGACAAGCAGATTGTGTAACTTCATAGAATAATGCATGATAGCATAGTTAGGATACTCCGGAGTTTAATTGCACTTAACTCATGTTCAGTTACTTTGTTTCGAGTTTGATGATGACTTATAGTTCAACATTGTTCTAGATTAGTGGCATCTTAAGTTCATTCTTAGATTAACTCATTGCACTTGCACTTCATATTCAAATTGTCATCCATTGCACAATAGATTACTTCAGTTGTTAGGATTAACAAGACAACCTTCATTATTCACAAACCTCTTCTTGTTCTAAAATCCATAATTGATCTATAACCATATGAACAAAAGACAACATCATTTTAAGGCCTGAAGTACCTCTGCAATTTCCTCATCATTTTATAAATAGAGCTCTTCCTCAAAAGACTACTTTGGAAAGAAATCAATAACTCTTGAGTAAAGGTTTTGTGACATTCAATTAAATTGCAGAATAGAGATAAGAACTAGTTCTAGAATAGAAGATCTTATGATGATAACAATGTTTTTCCTCTAAATATGTTTCAAATCTCTAATCAAGGACAAAATATTGCATCATTGTAAGCTAGTTGTTTCACTGTTTAGTTAGAGGATTTGCATACTTAGTGATCATTTCTCAAGTTTAGTTTGTGTTTTTAATCATTTGCTTAAAATTCATTATCAAGCTTTGCTTTTATTTAGTCATAGTTTAGATTTAATTTTGCTTCAGTGTTTCCAATTGCATTTTTCATTTTTCATTCCATCAATTAGGCTTAACTTTGTTTTTAATCACCAGCTTCTTTCCACTAGCTTTCTAGGCATTTTTTCCTGCAAACATAAAACCACCAAAAGACCAAAAACATCATAAATCATCACAAAAGACCAAAAACATCACAAAACACTACACACAACGCATTAGGAAACAAACACCTAGGTACATACAGTACACTTCACTTCAGCAGTTTACAAATCCTGGTTGACAATTAAATGAGCTCAGTTTAGGAGAATAGATTGAGACCAAACATTTTGGCGCCGTTGCCGGGGAAGTGAAAACTAGGTAACCTTTGTTTCTTAGCATCCAAAAACAATTTTATGCATAGGGAGAGAGATTCAAGGGGAAGATTTATAAGCAGCAGAAGCAGAAGTTTGATTTCTAGAACACCACTTGTTTCATCTAGATCCAGAGCTAGTACACCTTCAACTCAAACCCATATTCCATCCTCCCTTGATCCTGGACTTCTAGAAGATCTAAGGTCAACTATTCCATTAGAGAAACCTTCCACTTCATCCACTGAACCTGCCACAGAAGAAGATCTAAAGACTCCTAGTAGGGATACAAACCTTTCCACTTCCACAGGGGATTCGACCATGGCAGAAGAAGGAGGAGGAGGAGTTTTTAATGGAGAAAACACACTATTTGGAGGTAGAGGTAGAGGTAGATGAGAAGGAGGTAGAGGTGCAAATGGAGGAAGAGGTAGAATAGGAAGCTCTTTTGGGTTCCCTATACTTGATGAAGAAACCAATACAACCATGAAAAACATTTCACCCTCTGTCCTTCCAAACTTCTATGGACTTAAAACTGAAGATCCTGGAACTTTCCTATTTGAATTTGAAGTGTTGTGTAGGACTTATGACTACCTACAAGATGCTCAAAAACTAAAAATATTTCCTTCAACTTTGAAGGGAGCAGCATTGAAGTGGTTTATGAGTCTAATCAGTAGTTCTATTAGAACATGGAAATATATGAAACAAGCATTTCTAGAGAGATACTTGGATTATTGTATGTCGGTTAATCATAAGGAAGAAGTGTTCAAGATGTTACAAAAAGAAGATGAAAACTTAGAAGATTTGTTGGAAATATTTAATTACAACATCAAAAGGGAAAAAATGGAAAACCTAGATCAAGACACCTTAAAATCTCTTTTGTTGAAAACAATTAGGGATGAATGGTTGGATATTCTTAACATGATGGGAAAAGGGGATATATCACAACTTACATTACCTGAAATATCTGAGTTATGTATCAACCTTTCCAGAGGGAAATCTAAAACTGTCAAAGGTCCAGGAGATCCTGCTCTTGCAAGGGCAAGTAAATCTGCTTCTGGGATAGTAAGTAGATCAGAAATAGGACACATGCTTGATGACTTTAAATATGATATCTTAGGGAGTCTTAGTGAAAAAATAGACACCCTTAAGATACAAAACAAGCAGAAGGCTGAATCTGATGCTTTGGCAATCTTTTGTCCCAAATGTAGAAAGAAACATGCCCTAAGAGAGTGTCCTTTGGATGTAAAAGTTATAGAAACTTGTGTCATTTGTTCTAAGAAACATGAGACCAAGAATTGTCCTTCTCTTCCTGGTCTCAAGGCTGTTTTTCAGGAAGAAACTCCTACAGATTCCATAGAGTCTCTTAATTTTGTATCTAGAAGACCTTGGCAGGGACCTCAGACACAAGGATTCCATGATCAAATGTATAATCAACCTCCACCTTGGAATTCTTGGCAGCAACCTTGGCCCCAATTTCAAAATCAATCTCAATCTTGGGTGCAAGGAACACAAAGTCCCTATGGAATATACTCTCCATATTATCAGTATCCACCATCCTATCCACCATATCCACATTTTTATCCTCAAAATCTTCAACAAAATTTTCAAAAAAATCCTCAACAACATCATCAGAACCAACCACATCAAAATCAACCACTTCCATTACCATTCCCTCAAAAATCCAATCAGTTTCCAGCTCAACCCATACCAAACCCCAATAATAAGAACCTTCAGAATACATACATGATAGAAGGCCAACAGTTTCCAACTTATTTAATCACTCCTCTAGACCTTAGTGATGTTCAACTTAGGTCTGGCAGGATACTTGAAAAGAGGAAACCTTCTGTGATAATACAAGAACAAGATAATTCTGAGGAAGACTCCCTACGGGTGAATAAAATTCTTGAGGAAGACACATCCTTTCAAGACCCACACATTGAAAAACTAAAACAAAAAGATCCAATAAATCCAACTCCTGTATTAGAGCAACCATCCACATCTACTTCTATACCTCTCTTTCCGGAAAGATTACAAATTGATAGAGGTGTAGAGAAATAGATCATGGTGCCTAATTATGATTTCTTAGATGAATTGAGAAATGTTTGCATTAAAATTCCATTATTGCAAGCCATCAAGGAAATCCCAATTTTATCCAAAACAATAAAGGAGTTGAGTATGAAGACAACAAAGAAAAGAATAAGAGAAACCAAGAAAATTCAACTGGTAGGACAAATAGCAGACATTATGATGGGTAAGATTACTATTCCAAAGTACCTTGACCCAGGAAATCCAGTTGTCAAAATTCACATCAATGGAATTGAAAATCAAAACACACTCATTGACTTAGGAGCAGCAATAAATATCATGAGTAGACAAATCATGGACAAACTGAAACTTCCTAATCTTCTCTTTACACCCACACTATTACAATTAGCAGATAGATCTGTGATCAGACCATATGGGGTAATAGAAGACATTCCAGTGTCCCTAGATTCTTGGGAGTACCCTGTGGATTTCATGATCCTAACTCCTAAGAATAATCTAGGAGGCCATCCTGTTATATTAGGAAGACCTTGGTTGGCTACGGCTGATGCTTTTATTAGTTGTAGGTCCGGTGATATGTATATTTCTGATGGTAGTTCAACTAAGAAATTCACTTTATATCCTCCAGCTAGGACAATTACAGATTTAGATGACACTCAATGGATAGAGGATGAAGAAGATTTACAACCACTCTTCACAATTTCAGAAATTAGTGAAGATAATCAAATTCTGAATACTCTAGAAAACTTTGAATCCTCTCCAGAACACAAACATGAATCATTTCAAGAGGGATCCAATATTGAGTTTTTGTCATCTAGGCATATGTCTCTTCATTCTATGGACAAATTTGGCAGCTCTACAAGTGAAATTTTTCCAGGCAAAACCTTGAACATAAACAAAAACCTAGAAAAATCTCAACAAAAAGAGTTAGTCAAAGTATTACAGAGACATTCTTCTGCATATGCATGGGAATACACTGACATGAAAGGGATAAGTCCCAAGACTTGTACTCATCACATCTATATAGAGGCAAATTGCAAACCAATCAGACAGCCTCAAAGACAGATGAATCCAAATCTTAGGGAAATTGTCAAGGAAGAATTACAAAAATTGTTAAATGTTAATTTCATTTATCCTATTTCAGATAGTCAGTGGGTTTCTCCTTTGGTAATTGTGCCAAAGAAAAATGGAAAATGGAGGGTGTGTGTTGACTACTGAGAACTGAATAAAGCTACTCTTAAAGACCATTTTCCCTTACCTTTCATAGATCAAGTATTAGATACATTAGCTGGAAAAAAGTACTTTTCATTCCTAGATGGGTTTAGTGGTTACAATCAAATCCAAGTAGCACTTGAAGACCAAGACAAAACCACATTCACTTGTCCTTGGGGTACCTATGCCTACCGAGTATTTCCATTTGGATTATGCAATGCACCTGCAACATTCCAAAGGGCAGTATTAGGAATTTTTTCGGATCTAATACATGATTGTGTAGAGGTGTACATGGATGACTTCACAATTTATGGGAATACATTTGAAGAGGCTTTAGAAAACTTGGAAAAAGTCTTAAAAAGATGTCAAGAAGCAAACCTTTCACTTAGTCATGAAAAATGTTTTATGATGTTCACTGAAGGTATTGTTTTAGGGCACCATATTTCAGGGGATGGGATTAGAGTTGATGAGGCAAAATTTGAAGTCATTTCTAACCTATCCATTCCAAGTTGTCAAAGAGATGTTAGAATTTTTCTAGGATTTATAGGGTATTATTGGAGATTTATAGAAAAATTCACCAAAATAGCATCTCCACTCTTCAAATTACTCACCAAAGATTGTGAATTTAAGTGGACTTATGATTGCCAGTTAGCTTTTGAAACCCTGAAAACCAAAATTTCTGAAGCACCTATATTAAGGGGACCTAACTAGAAGTTACCTTTTCATATCTCGACAGATGCTTCCGATACAGCTCTAGGAGCAGTATTGGGACAGAAAGATTTGATTCCCTATGCCATCTATTATATCAGTAAAAATTTGACTCCTGCAGAGTTAAACTATACTGTAACTGAAAAAGAGTTTTTAGTTGTTGTTCATGCCATAAACAAATTTAGACACTATATAACGGGCTATGAAACTTTTGTTCACACTGATCATTCTGCAATTAGATACTTAATGAATAAATCAATCACTAATGGCAGAGTTATAAGATGGTTGTTACTATTGCAAGAATTCAACATTACTATTCTAGATAGGCCTGGAAAACAAAACACTGTGGCTGATTTCCTATCTAAAATCCAAAATATCAAAGATGACACTCCGGTTGAAGATCAATTTCCTGATGAATATCTTTTTGCAATCTCTACTCAAACTCCATGGTTTGCTGACATTGCCAATTATTTAGTTTCGGGAAAATTTCCTTCAATTATGAATGCAAGGGATAAAATAAAAATCATTAATGATAGTGCAAGATATTCATGGGTCGCTAATGAGTTGTACAAGACAGGTCCAGATTTGATCATTAGAAGGTGTGTTCATGAAGATGAAATGCCTGAGATTCTCAAGGCATGTCATGATGAGCCTTGTGGCGGACACTTTGCAGATAAGAGGACAGCCTATAAGATCCTTAATTTAGGATATTATTGGCCATCCTTGTTTAAAGATGCTAAGGAGTATGTAAAAAGGTGTGACAGTTGCCAAAGGGTAGGGAAACCTTCTCCTTCAGGTGAGATGCCATTACAACCTCAGGTACACATTGAAACTTTTGAAAAATGGGCTTTGGATTTTGTAGGACCTATTAGTCCTCCATCAAGACAAAAGAAATACATATTAGTTTGCACTGATTATGTTACTAAATGGGTAGAAGCTAAACCATTACTTGTTGCTAATGAATCATCTGTAGTTAATTTTCTTTTTGAGGATATTTTTACCCGTTTTGGTGTTCCAAGGGAAATTGTTACAGATCAAGGAGCTCAATTTACATCAAGGCTAGTGGAGCAAATGATGGAGAAGTACAAAATCAGACATAGAAAAACAACTCCTTATCATCCACAAGCAAATGGCCAAGTGGAATCTACCAATAAAGTCATTGAAGGAATCCTAACAAAGACTGTTCACCTACATAGAAGAGATTGGGTAGATAGGCTTCCTGAAGCCTTGTGGGCCTATAGAACTACATGGAGAAACACAACAGGCCATACTCCTTATGAGCTTGTTTATGGAAAGCAAGTTTTGTTTCCCATAGAATTCCAAATTCAAACCTTCAAGATGGCAGTTCAGCTAGGACTTGATCTAACGAAGGCACAAAAGCATAGACTGGAGCAAATTAATGAATTGGATGAGATCAGACAAGATGCAGTTCAGAAAACAAGTCTAGTCCAACAGCAAAGGGCTAGATGGCATGACAATTACATCAAGGAGAAGAAATTCAAAGAGGGTGACTGGGCTCTCTTGTTTGATTCAAAATTCAAGGATTTTCAAGGGAAATTTCAGACACATTGGCTTTGGCCATATGAAATTGTTCGAATTTTTGATAATGGGGCAGTAAAAATCAGAACTATAGATGAAGAAGAGGTCACTTTTCTTGTGAATGGTCATAGACTGAAGCTATACCACAAGCCACTCTCAAGAGAAGAATTTGTCAAGAAGTTCCAAGAAATCAATGATGTGAAGTTAATGAAGAAGAGTCTCTCTTCTTCGTCAACTTGATCAAATTTTCTGAAGCATTTCTCTTTTGAAAAAATAAAATAAAAAATAAAAATAAAAAATAAAAAATAAAAAATAAAATAAAATAAAAATAAAGGTATAACCATGAAAACCAATCATTGATTGGCATGTTTATACAGAAAAGATATGGTGAAAATCAGAGTCTCTCTGACACTCTAACTTTTCCCATTTTTGTTTTTACAAGCAGCTGTTACAAAAAATGATAAGTTCAGATCCATAGTGCTTATGATCCATTTCATTTCATTTCACTCCATTCACTTATTCATCCATACTCCATCTCATCCATCATTCATATTTCACTCCATTCCACATTTCATTCATCTCATTCCATCTTCCATCCATCTCATTTTCATGTCAAAATACAAAATTTGATGTCTTGTTGTAAGTGAATAAAACATGTCATGAATTGCAGTACAGTTCTTATGTTCTTTCACTCCATTTCATGAACTGAATCCGTTCCATTTCATCATCCACTTCATACATATCATAATCCATCATCCATATTCATTCATACCATATAACATTTCATCCATATTCCAAAAACACTCCATTTTCATGATTAAAATGCTCTACAGGAACATTCTGCAGGTCAGCAGACATTCTGCAGCTGATCAGCCTTTCTGCAGCCAGACAGTCTTTCCGCAGCTACAAACCCTGAAGGCATCAACCAGCAGACATTAGAATTGCAACAAAGTGACCCAGTGTATCCATAAATCAAAAGCATAAAAGAAAAATTATGAAGACTCCTCCAAAGGTGAACAAGAAGACAAAGGCTACAAAAATCAAATGAAAGGCAGAGGTAACAAGTTTAAATTATAATGGCATTTCATAAAAGTTTAGCATAGTTTTAGTTATGGATTGTTCGAAAAGGTTGTTTTAATTATTTTTATTGATCAAAACCAATAAAACCTCCACAGACTTTGGATTAAAATCTTCCATTTCAAATTTCATGCCCGATATCATTTAAGCGGTTAAAATGGTCGATGTATTTGAATTCTTCAAGTCTCTTAACCAAATCATTCAATGATGATTCCCTCTGCCGTCGTAAAAATCTTCGCCGTCTCTTCAATCATTAATTCATTCCCTCCACCTCACTCCACTACTTCATTCCGTGACCACTGCCATCACTCCATTCTGTAGCCGGCATTTCATTCCGTAGACAGAGATATTCTTGTCACCGAGAACAGAGCCAAAGGATATCAGTTTGAATAGCATTGAGCATTGTAAACGCAGAGCAGAGCAAAAGGGTAAATTCAGAGGTATAGCAGCGTGAGAATTTGAATCCATTTGATTTCGTGGGCAGAAAAAGTATCACTGTGGGCAGAGATTGAGCATTTTTACTATAACCACAGAAGTGTAGCAGTGTGGAGTTTGAAGTCTTTTGTCACTAGAAGATAGAGGTGTTGCAGTGTTGAATTCGAAACCATTTGCTACCAAGAGCCAGAGGCATAGTAGTGTGGGAAATTTGAAGCCATTTGTCACTGTTAAACAGAGGCATATCAGTCCAAAGTTCAATTGTCAACAGAGGTATATCCTTCTGAAATTTGAAGACATTTGTCATTATCAATCAGAGGTATGTCATTCTGAAGTTTGAAGCTATTTCCATTCAGAACTTAAAGCCATTTCAATCCGAAAGTGAAAGTCATTGTTTTTGTGGATAGAAGAGTGTTAATTTGAACATTGAAGAAGCAATCATGGGTTTCATTGTAAGGACTGAACCAGTGGGTTCAAAATATTTAGAAGGCTACCCACAATGCAAAGAAATGTTACAACAAATAGGATGGCTTCAATTTTTGGAAAAATTTAATGGCTTCCACAAGGAAGTCACTAAAACATTTGCAAGATCATTTCAAGGAACCGAAGTTGAAGTGGGAGATGTCAAATTTACTGTCACTGAAGTTTTCATTGCAGAGGCTACAGGATTGCTCAGAACTGGAGAGAGATGGTTCAAAAATAGAGAATTCCACAATGAATCCTGGAAACAAATTTTAAAATCACCAGGTATGGATGTCAGTGTATTTAAGAAAGGAATTCCCAGTTCTGCATTGAAAAACAAATGGAGAAACATACTACTTCTTCTGCAAAAAATTATTACATGTGAGGGTAGATATGGAACATTTTATGTCTACCACATTAGACTAATGATGCATTTTCTGGGGGAAGACTTAAACCTACCATATTTCTTGCTTCAAATTCTGAAGAAGATGGCTTCCTGTGTTTAGAGAAGAGTTCAATTTTTAGAGACAACCCTATATCATCATGGTTTGGTCAAAATTTTGATTGAACATCATCTAGCTAAAACAAATGATACATGGGACAATTTCTTGATAAGAAATCATTTTGAAGAGCCAAAAGAACCCTCACCAGAACCACAGCCTACAAGGAGAAGTAGGAAATGGAGGGCCTCAAAAGTTGAAATTGACAAAACAGTCCAAGAAAGCAGTGAGGAAATCATTTTAGAAAAGTTGACTCAAATCAAGAGACGGCTTAAGGAAGAAAAGGTAATCAGGAAATCTGCCATCGAGAAAGGAGAGGGATCTTCTCAGCTTAGAAGAAGCCACAGACTAAAGGGGAAACTGAAGAAAACACTAATCAAACAAACAGGGGTAATCAATATAGAAGATGAAGAAACATCCATTGAAGAGGATGTTGAAGAGGATTTTTATGAAGGAACCCCTAAAATTGACCCTGCTCAACAGGAAATTTATGACTATGTGGAAACTTTGGAGAAGAGAGCTTCAGAAAGCAGAGAGAGAACCCCCAGTCCTCCACTTTCTGAAATAGATATATTAAGGAGGGATAGGTATGAGTTGGAATTACTGAATAGACGCATCAAAAATGAGAATGAAATTCTCAAGGATCAAGTCAAGCTCAAAACTGATATGAACTCAACCTTATCCCTGCATATAGACAAAGTGGAGAAGACCAATGAGAAGTTGAAGACAAGGAACAAAAAGTTAATCAGGGCACTCACCAACCTAAGGTTCAAACTTGTTATTAGAAAACCCAGAAGATCTCTAGCTTCCAGACAAAGGAGAAGAAGAGGGTTAGATGTCCTTACAGAAGCCTCTCAGTTCATAGGATAATTTGCATGAAGACATGCAAAGAGACAGCAGTGGGGGTATGTTGAGCCTCAAAATTGTGCTTTCTTTCACCTCATTTTACCTCATTTTCCCTTGTCCATTGCTATCCTAGACCCAATTGATCAATGAATATAGTTAAAATTACTTCTAGAATGATTTACATGACTGACTTGCTAAGTTTTGTGATTTTTGCCATTATAAAGCATTTTGACCGGAACTAGCTGCAGAATGCAGACATTCCGTAGCTAACCGGTGATTCTGCAGCTGCCTTCACGTTTGAGTATGTTCCAAGTGGCCTCTCAATAAAAACCGCATATGGGCATAATCCACGTCATGTCTACATGGTTCGTTGCTCATCATGGAGGAAGAAACGAATTCTGGGTACGGTTTTGGAATGTGGGAACACATTTAGGAAGGAAGACTTCTATTAGGACTGTCTCAGTCCAGATGTCTTTTTCCTCTTCACGCAGCCACTTCAAGAGTCCTAATGTGATTCCGATAAGGAAAGACAGTGTTCTTGAATTGTTGCAAGTTTTGTTATGTGCATTTTCTTTATAAACACTTGGGAAACCGAGAGCTATGTTAGATTTGATGTTAGATTTTATGCTAGATTCTGTTTAGACTCTGTGCTACATTTCTGAAGACGCAGAGTGTTATGTTCAAACTATTTCATATTTAATGGAGCAGACCGTGTTGTTTTGAAAGCGTGATTTAATTTGGAGTTGAATTCCGTCAAGTGGTAGAGGGCCCCTGCCTCTTGCACGGATTTATTTTGCGTAAATTAGATAAGTCTTCTAGCTGCCTTTACGTTTTGAATTTGAATTAATATTTTTTTTAATTAGCTACTGTAGTTGTACTCATTCTAACTCTTCCACAAGAAGAAGCTCTTCCAAAAGACTATAATGATGAATGGGAAATGACTATAGTATTGTAGGATTAGGAGTTGAATTCATAGTTGTTTTTAATTAGCTATTGTAGTTATATTCATTCTAACTCTTCCACAAGAAGGAATTCTTCCAAAAGATTATAATGATGAATGGAAAATGGCTATAGTACTGTAGGATTTAGTTGTAATTTTTGTTGTTCACTATCACAGTTACACTTGTGCTAATCACTCTTCCACAAGAAGAAACTCTTCCAAGAAATTCTTAAGAAGTTCAAGACATGACCGTGATAATGAATGATTTAGTTGTGTGTTTGCACTAAGTATCATCTCTGTTCTTGCTCTTAAATGCTTGCCCAAGACATCATAATGACGAGTAGGATATGGATATGATATCTTAGTTTTTCATTGCTTTCAGTCCTTTTTGCTTGCATTTGCATTCAATTACACAGTCATAATTGTTCTAATATCTCTTCCAAAAGAAGGAACTCTTCCAAAATATCACTAATGATGGACAAACAGATTGTGTAACTTCATAGAATAATGCATGATAGCATAGTTAGGATACTCCGGAGTTTAATTGCACTTAAATCATGTTCAGTTACTTTTTTTTGAGTTTGATGATGACTTGTAGTTCAGCATTGTTCTAGATTAGTGGCATCTTAAGTTCATTCTTAGATTAACTCATTGCACTTGCACTTCACATTCAGATTGTCATCCACTGCACAATAGATTACTTCAGTTGTTAAGATTAACAAGACAGCCTTCATTATTCACAAACATCTTCTTGTTCTAAAATCTACAAATGATCCATAACCATATGAACAGAATACAACATCACTATAAGGCCTGAAGTATCTCTGCAATTTCCTTATCATTTCATAAACAGAGTCCTCCCTCAAAAGCCTACCTTGAAAAGAAATCAATAACTTTTGAGTAAAGGTTTTGTGACATTCAATTGAATTGCAGAATAGAGATAGGAACTAGTTCTAGAATAGAAGATCTTATGATGATAACAATGTTTTCCTCTAAATATGTTTCAAATCTCTAATCAAGAACAAAATGTTGCATCATTGTAAGTTAGTTGTTTAATTGATTAGTTAGAATATTTGCATACTTAGTGATCATTTCTCAAGTTTAGTTTGTGTTTTGAATCATTTGCTTAAAAGTCATTATCAAGCTTTGTTTCTGATTGGTCATAGTTTAGATTTGATTCTGTCTTCAGTGTTTCCAATTTCATTTGTCAGTTGTTATCCATCAATTAGGCTTAACTCTGTTTTTAAGCACCAACTCCTTTCCATTAGCTTTTTAGGCATTTCTCCTTGTGAACATAAAACTACCAAAAGACCAAAAACATCATAAATCATCACAAAATACCAAAAACATCACAAAACACTACACACAACGCATTAGGAAACAAACACCTAGGTACATACAGTACACTTCACTTCAGCAGTTTACAAATCCTGGTTGACAATTAAATGAGCTCAGTTTAGGAGAATAGATTGAGACCAAACAGGGTGCTCTACAAATCACTTCCCGACACTCAAGGGTGCGTTGGTCAAATTCAGAGCGAAATTCTCATTGTTTTGGAATCTCCACTTGGCTAGTGCCTTCTAGAAGAGTGCATATGTGTCAAAATTCAAATCCATGTGTCCATTTGACACCTTTGAGCTTGGGAACATGTCTTGCCCATTTTTAGAAAGTCATTGATTGTGAAACTACTTTCAGCTCATCTATAAATTCAGCACAGATCTTAGTGCTTGAAAAGGATGAAATTTGGTAGAGAAATGCTATTGGATTCTCAATTGAGGGTTTGATTTGAGTAATATGATACTGGAGAGATGTTCATTGTGATGAGGTTGGGATGATGCTAGAGTTGGTGACATCAAATCAATCGCTGGTTGTAACCTCCCCCTTTTATCCATTAATAAATATTGGTGCTTACTTTCCCACATATGTATTTGTATAAGCTTATGTTTCTCATATTATGGATTCTTATCTGACATATATGTTTCATGTTTCATTGATTTAACTGATTAATGTGAATACCCATTTGTTTATTGAAATCTCTTTGATGTTTATTGTTCATTCTTGCAGGAAATATTTTGGCGATCTAGCTTAGATTTGAATCTACAACAAGACCGATAGAAGGAGAATAGGAAGTGCTTGGACTCCAAGTAGGTTTCTTGATATATTATGTGTGCCTATTTACTGTTAGGAAAAGTATCTGCAAATTCTTTAACCTATTTTTCTAAATTAATAGCACCACATTTAGGGAAGAATGTTTTATCCATAATTCATAATTCTGCATAACAAATTGGCAACTCGGCTGGGGATTTTACCCTTCATCCTTGGTGTGCTTTCTTCTATTAATCCACCTAGTAGCATTTACTCTCAAATATTAGGCTTTTTTGAAATAAAAATTTGCCTTAGAAGTGTGTTAAACAACTTGATTTTTTGTTCTCTGTTGCACCCAACGCACTATTGAACATGACACAGTGCTTTGCAGAGCACTGTCTCCCACTCAAGGGTGCTTTGCAACACACTCTCTCCCCTTAGAGACTGCATTTACCCCTAGAGTCAACCAAATTCCCATTGAATTTTTCATTGCATTTTATTTCAGTTTTTGTTTGTTGTATTTTCAAGAGCCTAATGCCTCGTAGAGACCAGTGACTTTACCTGAATCTTCCTCCTTTGAAAGAAAAATTTGTTCAATGTCTCTTTAAAAAGTTGTTCTTTGTCATTGAAAAATTAATTTCGAAGTATTTTCATTACTGCATTAGATCCATTTGCTTTTGAAAAGGAAATTATCATAAATTCTTCCTTTCCTAATAGGAGAAATTGATGTTAAATTCTTCGTTTTTCCTTAAAAAGAGAAATTGTTGTTTAATTCCTGATTTCTCAAAGTAAAAGGCATTTGTTTTTGTTGATTTGATGCATTTAGTTTCCTTTTCTAAATTTACATTAAAGGGACTGAAAAGAAAAAATTTCATTTGCTGTAGTGGATTTTGTGTTTTGCATAGGAACAAATTAGGAAAGCTGCATTTTAGTCTATACTCTTTGTTGTTTGCTCTCAAATTGATTGCTCTTTCCCTCTAGTAGCTAGGATTTTCATTGAAGAAACTAAAATTGAAAGTTTTCTTATCATTTTAGCTTGCATTTTAGGAATTTCCATCACATCATGGTGGTGAACCTTAAAAGGAAAATTGATAAACAAGATCAACTTAAAATTTACAAAAATTTACCTAACAAAGAATTGGAACCATAACGATAACATTTTAGAAGGTCTAAGCTATTGGAAATATTGTCATTGATAGCAAAGGAGGTAGCAAAGGCAGAGACAGACTAAGGATAGTAGTAGAAGCAAAGGATAAGACAGCAGGTCTTTGGTGAATGGTGAATGGAGAAGACAGCAGGGAGCATGAGAAGAATAGAGGGAGAGTTTATTTACAGAGACAGGGCAGAAAAAAGAGAGGTAGATATAGAGAATACAGAGGCAGAGATGAAACAGTCGAGCAACAGAGGCAGAGGTGGAACCGTTAACAAACAGTGAAATGATCAAGCAGAGATGGAACCCTGAGGGAAATGGAACCAAGCATTTAGAATTAAAAACATAATGAAGTCAGATATTAAACCTTATGGTAGTGTTGAATTAACATATTAATGAAATAGGGTTCATATATTAAAGCGCTGAAGAAATAACAAATAAACCTTTGAACATAGTTTATATGTATATATGTATATAATGAAGGTGTGAAGTTGTTGTTGGAGCGGAATAATGACTATAAGCGGAACCCCGAACATGAACAGTAAAACTGGAGGGCCACGAAACCAGTGGGTTCACGCGTTGGTTGAAGTGGTAAGTAGTATTGCAAAAATGAACGTGATATATGTCATTGAAGGACATGTGTCCTCAGTCGGTTTTGTTAAACAACTTTTTTCGCGCAAATTTGAAGTGTTAAAACTCGGCTCAATAAAAAACGCGATATGGTATGACATCTGTTGGATCATCGAAGTCGATGCAATAAACTGTCCACCGTCGGATGCAAGAGGCATGTTAATGGAGGTGGGCCCCAGGAACGAATATGTGTTAAAATATGTATCGGGTTTGATATCTATTGCAATATTGTATATATATTAAAGTTGAGTGCACATATAAGAATGGGTTATGTGCGGATTATATATTTGATGCAAAGTAATACATTATGTTATGCCGAGGGTTAAAACCATGGTCGAGGATTGACTTAGGCTTTTATATATATATGTTCAAAGGGTGCTATCAATTGGAACGTATTACAAGTGCAGAGTTTATCAAACACATGTGGGCTCCATGGAATGGTTTTGTATTAAAATGTCGCGTTGGGTTTAGTTATAAGTTGATTGATGATTCAAATGAAACGATACAAAGGGTGCGAACCTATAGCAATGTATATAATGTGGATATGCTTAACTGACGAGGGTGAACAGTAGAACATGGGACCTGTGAACCACCATATGATATATGAGCTGCATTAATATATATAAACCTTGAGTGAATGCTATAATTGCGGGTGTATGTAATTAAAAGAGCAGGAACCCTTTGTAGCATTAAGACTAAGGTTCGAATAAAGAACATGGCTAAGTCTATGCTGGGAGCGAAAAAATTTAACGGGCTACGGAGCCCGAGAGGTTATATATATATTAGTTTTGGGTTTAAGTCTAAGCCAAAGACTTAATACTATGTTGACGGATAATATTATACATATAGTGCGGGACCCCCTACATAAATTTCCAAGAATCATAACCCAAGCTGGAGGATACATAAAGAGTGAAGTGGCAAAGTATACATATATATGCAGCGCTTTATATATGTGTAGCGCTTTTTAAACAAGGGGCCAAAGTATATATATACATATATGTAAAGTGCTCTACTGGTTCGACCTAATACAAACAAAGTCTTATATTGTGGGACCCTCACCAATCGCATCGGAGAAACTTGGCAGCAGAACATGTTAACAAAAAGTTGCGATTGCGATTGAGTTCCGGACCCGATATGGTTTAAACGATGATTCATATATGTTTGAGTTCCAGTATCAAAGTAAACAGTGTTACATCGCATCAGAGTGATTCATCGCATCGGCACATCGAAATGAATAGTGATTGATCGCATTGGAGAAGGATCAGAGCATTGGAACATATAAATGGAAGTTGCGATTATGATTAATCGCAATCAGAAGTAATCGAGAGGTGATTGATCGCATCGAAGAAGGAGCAGAGCATCGGAACATATAAATGGAAGTTGCGATTGCGATTAATCATAATTGGAAGTATTCGAGAAGTGATACATCGCATCGGAGAATTGAGAAAGATCGGCGAGTGGGCCCGTAAGGGAATTTTATGTATTAAAATGATCTTTAATCATTATATTGCTGGAAGTTACTTAAGTTATATAACATGGAAGTGCATATATTAAAAATGCCTTATTATTATTATGCTGAGAATTGATTTTCATTATATAAAAAGTGCAGTTACATACATACAGGAGTTACGCAATAGCAATAAACAGAAAGGCATATAGAGAAGAAAAAGGGACAAACACAGTCACAAAAAAGACAAGCGCAGTGAACCAAGAGGCTAAATGAGTGAGCTGGAGTTCTCATTGTAATTAAATGTAAATGGTTTAATTGATTTATATTCTTTGTGATGCATTGGAAAGTCTCTGGAAGAGAACAAATATCCCACTGTAATGTTAAAATTAGTACATACAGTTATATTTTTCTGAGTGAGCTAGAAAAGAAATGAGAATGCAGAAGACTAAGAGGTATGGCTATCCATTTTGAATTCCTAGAGGAAAACAAACAGTCATCATGAATTCTCTATAAGTAATATCACCTTGATATGCACAGTGAGGTTAGAGAGAGTAAGGATAGAGAATGCAGAGTATGGAAAATTGAGGCAGAAAAGATAAGGAAGAGAGGAGCAGAAAGAGATGCTACATAATAGAGCTAATATCTGAGGTAAATTAGCAAACATTTCTTTTGATAAATTGAGGAAGTTGGAGCTTCCCTATCAAGTTGAAGCTTGATAGTTGTCAGTTGTAGCTGACTAAGGTTGGAGCCTCATGTAGGTTGGTGCCTACAGAAAAACAGTGGTGAGAGGGAGTTGGAGCTTGCCTTTGCATCACAACAATAATAAGATGTGGTTTTCTCCCTTTATGGGTTTCCACTTATATCTACTGTCTCTATGTGTGTTGCCTATGTGTTGATATGATCTACCCAATTTGCTTAATGTTTGCTGCTCTCATAATAATTTTGGTGTCACAATAATGTAATACTTGCTGCAACATATTAAGATTGTTCACAAATTAAAGTTGGTTATAAATTTAAGTTGTAAATAAGTTGATGAAAATTTTAAAAAGCTTATGTATGTGTTAAATTGATTCACCCCCCCTCTCATTTTAACTAAGGATTCAATAATAGGTATCAGAGCCAGTTCCTTTGTACCAGTTTAACCACTGAAAGGAGATCCTAAATCCCCAGGATGGCTAGTAAAGAAGGAAGCTCAACCAATAAAGCCCCTTTTTTCACCGGTGCCAATTATGCCTTCTGGAAAATCAAAATGAGAACATACATAATGTCTCTAGGAATAGAGGTTTGGGCTACTGTGGAATTTGGATATGCCCCAAAGGCAACTGACTCAGAGAGAGAAGCTAAACAAGAATTTGTAGCCAATGCAAAGGCCATGAATGAAATCTTAAGTGGACTTTGTGAGGCTAAATTTATCAAAATAATGCACAGCAAGACTACCAAAGATATGTGGGATACTCTTGAAAACATCCATGAGGGAAATAAAAAGGTAAAGACAGCCAAACTTCAAGTCTATAGAGCTTAGTTTGAAAATTTAAAAATGAATGATGTTGAAGATGTTGGCAGCTTCTTCTTAAGAGCTGCAGAAATTGTTAACAATATGAAAGCTCTTGGAGAAACCATGCCAGAAAGTGTAATTGTACAAAATATTCTAAGATCTCTTCCACCCAATTTTAACCCCAAGGTGTCTGCAATAGAAGAAACAGCTGACTGGGAAACCTTAACCATGAACCAGTTACTTTGAAATCTAACAGCCTATGAGATGAGACTCCCATAGAAGAAGCCAAGTGCGAGGGAGGCATCTTTTAAAACAGAAAAGAACAAAGAAGAAAAGGAAGATATATGTTCTTGCTCTGATGAAGAAGAGACCAAGTTTGTCAAGAAACTGGATAGAGGCTCAGGTAAATATAAAGGTAAACTTCCATTCAAATGCTTTAACTGAGGAAGAGTTGGACACTATGCTACTAAGTGTCCTCATAAGAAAGCAAGGAATCAGGCTCATGAATCTGAGAAAACTACATCAAAGCACTGGCAGAAAGGAAAGAAATTCAATAGAAAATCTTACTATGTTCAACAAGACAGCAGTGCATATGAAGACTCAGATGAATCCTCAAGTGAAGAATGAACCTCTAAATTTTTATTAATGGCCATAGAAGAACTTGAAGCACTCCTGCTAGAAGATGAAGAAGAAGGTGAAGTTGACCTTGAGGGGGAGCTAAGAAGTGCTCTGGAGGAGATTGACAAACTCAAACTGAAGTGCAGAAAACAAAAGGACATTCTCCTCAAGTATGTAAGAGAAGAGAAAAATTCAGAAATCCTCATGCAGCTGAAGGTAGAGCTTGAAGAAGCCAAGAAGATAGAAGACATGTTACTTAAGCAAATCAAGGATAAAACTCAGGAACAAGAGAAGTTGGAAGAAGTAGTATGTCTGAGGAAGAAATTATAAAATTATCAAAGGAAAGTGTCTATAAATACTTCTCAAACAACAAGCTCTGGTAAGTTGAACGAAATTCTGGATGCTCAAATATCTCCTCTTATAAATACTTGGTTAGGCTTTGAAGGAGAATCAAGTAAAAGCAAAGAAAAAGAAAACAACAATATTATTTTTGTCAAAGCAAAGAAGGTTGACGAAGCAGCTCAAATAATTCCTACAAAAGAAGAAACATGTAATGAGGGAGACAGAAAACAGAAGAAACCTCTAATAACGAAGAATGAAATAAATACTTAGACAACAGAAAAAGGCTCATATACCCCTGAGTATGTCAAATTTGGAAGCCATCAAAGGAGATTCTTCCCTCTATGAAAAATGCCACTTGTTTTTCCTACCACAAGCTGGGACACATTGCTGCATACTTTCATACAAGGAGGAGTAATTCAAACCATTAAAAGATGAAAAAAATAAAGAGACTATCTCAAGCAAACAAATGGAGAAGACAACCTAACATCAGGTATGCAAATTGTTTCTATGGTTACTATTTTTATTGTAAGGAATTTGGCCATAAAATCATTGAGTGCAGAAAATATGGACAAAGATTGATGTACAACACCTCAAGGAGGTTTATGAATCAAGGAGATTTTACTCATACTCACAATTCTGCAAAAATTATGATCAAATGCTATGTATGCAATAAAATTGGACATATGCCTTCCAAATGTCCTCTCAGAGGATGTGGTTCATCATCTCACAAAAATTTCCAAACAAAAGGATGCTTCCAGTGGAAAAAGAAGGTGAACAAATGTGACCTAGCTTTAACTACTCAAGACTTGAAAAGCCAATGGTATTTGAACAGTGGCTTCTCAAAACATATGACTAGAGACAAGAAAATTTATAACTTTTGATGAAAAGAAATCTGGCAATGTTACTTTTGGCAATGATAAATCAGGAAAAATCAAAGGAAAAGGCTCAGTCAGCCTATATAATGGTAGAGGAAAGGCCCAAGATGTACTATTTGTAGATGGGATGAAAGCAAACTTGCGAGTGTCAGTCAAATGTGTGATAAGTTGTGAAGTTCTTTTTAGAGCACAAGACTGTGAAGTCAGATCAAGCACCACAGGTAAGAATTTGATCAAAGATGTTCGAACAAAGAGTAATGTTTACATAGTGAAAGAGGAAGATGAAGCATGCCATCTTAGCAAACTTGAAGAGTCATGGTTATGGCATAGGAGATTGGGACATCTCAGCTTCGATCATATCATCAGACTGAGCAAGAAGAAAGGTGTCAGAGACATGCCAGAAATAAAAAGGCCTTCCAATACCATATGAAAATCCAGTCAATTAGGAAAATAGACCCGCACATCCTTTAAGGCCGAAGATGAGTTATCAACAAGAAGACCACTCCAGCTTGTGCACATGGACCTGTGTGGACCTGCAAGAACTAAAACTCCAAGTGGAGAATCCTACTTCATGTTGATAATAGATGATTTCTTCAGAATGACATGGGTTGCATTTCTCAAGAATAAATCGAAAGCACTGGAGAAATTCAAGATATTCAAAGCATTAGCAGAAAATCAAACAGGATGCAAGCCAAAATGCATCAGAACAGACAGAGGAGGTGAATTCAAAGATTATGACTTTGCAGACCTATGCAATGAACATGGGATAAAGCAACAATTTACTATTACAAGGACACCTCAACAGAATGGAGTAGCAGAGAGACAAAATAGGTCTGTACAACAAATTGCCAGAGCCATGATGCAAGAGAGTAATATTCCTCAACCCTTCTGGGTAGAATCAGTACACACAGCTGTGCATATCCTAAACAAAGCTCATTTAAGGCCAAGTAGTGACAAGACTCCCTATGAACTTTGGCATGGTAAACCAGCTTCAATCAAGAACTTTAGAATCTTTGGAAGCAAGTGTTACACAAAGAATAATGATGAAAATCTGGGGAAATTTGATGCAAGAGCAGATGAAGGGATATTTCTAGGATATGCATCCAAGAGTAAAGTAAAGGGTATAGGTGTTACAACAAGACTCTTCGAAAAATTGTGGAAAGCATTGATGTAAGATTTGATGAAGAACTTCCAAACAAGACAAGAAGTACAGATTGCAGCAGTCCCTCAAAAAATCATGAAGAAGAAAACCAAGATGATGATGAGACTAGAAAGACAACAGAAGATGTTGAACTGAGCTCGAAAGCCCCCTCAAGATACACTCAAAAGAACCATCCAGAAGATCATATCATTGGAGACAAGACAATAGGAGTCCAAACAAGAAGGTAGCTAACTGAACAAACAAAAGAGGTATACATAGCTATGTTATCACAAATAGAGCCAAAGAAGTTTGAAGAAGCTAGCAAGGACAAGCATTGGGTGAATATTATGAATGAAGAATTGGACCAAATTGAGAAGAGAAATACCTGGGAATTAGTACCTAGACCCGCTGAGAAAAATATCATAGGCTCAAAATGGGTATTCAAGAATAAAATGAATGAGAAAGGACAGGTAATCGGGAATAAATCCAGACTTGTTTGCAAAGTATATTCACAAATCGAAGGACTTGATTACGATGAAACATTTGCCCCTGTAGCCAGAATGGAAGCTATCAGAATGTTTCTGGGCTTTGCATGCTATCAAGACTTCAAGGTATATCAAATGGACGTTAAATATGCATTTCTGAATGGAGATCTAGAGGAAGAAGTCTACATGGAACAACCAGAAGGTTTCTCATTAACAGGTAAAGAAGACTATGTGTGCAGACTAAAGAAGGCTCTATATGGACTAAAACAAGCTCCTCGTGATTGGTATTCAAGGTTGGATAAGTACTTGCAAAAACAAGGCTTTAAGAGAGGAGGAGTAGACAGAAATCTATACATAAAAGCCCATGAAAATGAACTCCTAATTGTTGTAGTATATGTTGATGACATTATGTTTGGAAGCAACAAAGATGAGCTAGCAAAATGATTTGCTAAAGAGATGAAATCAGAGTTTGAGATGTCTATGATTCGAGAGCTCAGTTTCTACTTAGGACTTCAAATTCAGGAAAAGAACATAGGTACATTCATCTCACTAGAAAAATACGTAAAAGAAATGTTGAAATTGTTCAAAATGGAAGACTGCAAACCTGTGTCAACTCCCATGATCACGGGATGCAAGCTATGTGCTAATGATGGATCTGCTGATATAGATCAAAGACTCTACAGATCCATGATAGGAAGTCTGTTGTACCTAAAAACATCAAGACTAGACATCATGCTAGCAGTAGGACTTGTGGCTAGATATCAAGCAGCACCAAAGCAAAATCATCTTCTAGCAGTCAAAATAATATTTAGATATCTACAAGGAACAATACAGTTTGGGCTATGGTATCCAAAAGGAAAAAGCTTCACTTTGACAGCATACACAAATGCAGATTGGGCCAGCTGTGTGGATGACAGGAAAAGCACAAGTGGAGGTGCATTCTATCTAGGAGAAAGTCTGGTGGCATGGCTAAGCAAGAAACAAACATCCATTTCTCTATCTACAGCAGAAGCAGAATACATAGTAGCAGCAGCATGCTGCACACAAGTCATGTGGATGAAGAAAACCCTCCAAGAGATGAAGGTAAGCATTGATGAACCTATCTCTATCAAATGTGATAATACAAGTGCTATAAGCATATCAAAAAATCCCGTGATTCATTAAAAAACTAAACATATCCCAATCAAATATCATTTTCTCCGAGAAAAAGTAACTCAAAAGATAGTGAAGCTGGAGTATGTGCCAACAAAATAAAATACAACAGATATATTTACCAAACCTCTTGCTAGAGAACCATTTGAGTATTTAAGAGATAGACTAGGGGTGGTATCTGTAGATGCTACTCTCTGATATGAAGAGAAAGCATCATTTCAGGGGGAGAACAGAAACGAAAATATCATTCCAGGGGGAGATCAGTTAGCAAGGAAAGCATGAAACAGGTCCTCAAGATCAGAGCAATATGGACGAGAATTAGAAGCACACTGGTTAATGAGAAACCCCTTTCCATTGATGTAAAAGGGGGAGGAAGAGCAAGCAACAGAAGAAAGGGTCCTAAAAGGAAAACAGAGGAAGTGTATTGCCATCAATGCCAAAGGGGGAGACTATTGGAAATGTTGTCATTGATGGCAAAGGAGGCAGCAGAGGCAGAGACAGACTAAGGACAGCAGCAAAAGCAAAGGAGAAGACAGTAGGTCTTTGGTGAATGGTGAATGGAGAAGACAACAGGGAGCATGAGAAGAATAGAGGGAGAGTTTATTTACAGAGACAGGGCAGCAAAAAGGGAGGTGGAGATAGAGAATACAGAGGCAGAGGCAGAACCGTTAACAAATAGTGAAATGATCAAGAAGAGATGGAACCCTGAGGGAAATGGAACCAAGCATTTAACAGTAAAAAACCTAATGAAGTCGGGTATTAAACCTTATGGTAGCGTTGAATTAACATATTAATGAAATAGGGTTCATATATTAGAGCGTTGAAGAAATAATAAATAAACCTTTGAACATATTTTATATGTATATATGTATATAACGAAGGCGTGAAGTTGTTGTTGGAGTGGAACCATGACTATAAGTGGAACCCCAAACATGAACAGTAAAACCAAAGGGCCACAAAACCAGTGGGTTCGAGCGTTGGTTGAATTAGTAAGCAGTATTGCCAAAATGAACGCGATATATGTCGTTGAAGGACACGTGTCCTCAGGCGGTTTTGTAAAACAACTTATTTCGCGCAAATTTGAAGTGTTAAAACTCGGCTCAATAAAAAACGCTATATGGTATGAAATCCATTGGATCATCGGAGTCGATGCGATAAACTGTTCACCGTCGAATGCAAGAGGCGTGTTAATGGAGGTGGGCCCCGAGAACGAATATGTGTTAAAATATGTATCAGGTTTGATATCTATTGCAATATTGTACATATATTAAAGTTGAGTGCACATATAAGAATGGGTTATGTGCGGATTATATATTTGATGCAAAGTAATACATTATTTTATGTCGAGGGTTAAAACCATGGTCGAGGATTGACTTAGGCTTTTATATATATATGTTCAAAGGGTGCTATCAATTGGAACATACTAAAAGTGCAGAGTTTATCAAACACATGTGGGCTCCATGGAATGGTTTTTTATTAAAATGTCGCGTTGGTTTTAGTTATAAGTTGATTGATGATTCGAATGAAATGATACAAAGGGTGCGGACCTATAGCAATGTATATAATGTGGATATGCTTAACTGACGAGGGTGGACAGTAGAACGTGGGACTCGTGAACCACCATATGATATATGAGCTGCATTAATATATATAAACCTTGAGTGAAGCTATAAGCGTGAGTGTATGTAATTAAAAGAGCCAGAACCCTTTGTAGCATTAAGACTAAGGTTCGAATAAAGAACGTGGCTAAGTCTATGCTAGGAGCAGAAACATTAAACGAACTTCGGAGCCCGAGAGGTTATATATATATATATATATATATATATATATATATTAGTGTTGGGTTTAAGTCTGAGCCAAAGACTTAATACTATGTTGACGGATAATATTATACATATAGTGTGGGACCCCCTACATAAAATTCCAAGAATCATAACCCAAGCTGGAGGATACATAAAGACTGAAGCGGAAAAGTATACATATATATGCAGCGCTTTATATATGTGTAGCGCTTTTTAAACAAGGGGCCAAATTATATATATACATATATGTGAAGTGCTCTACTATTCGGGCCTAATACAAACAAAGTCTTATATTGTGGGACCCTCACCAATCGCATCGGAGAAACTTGGCAGTGGAACATGTTAACAAAAAGTTGCGATTGTGATTGAGTTCTGGACCTGATATGGTTTAAACGATGATTCATATATGTTTGAGTTTCGGTATCAAAGTAAACAATGTTACATCGCATCGGAGCGATTCATCGTATCGGCACATCGAAATGAATAGTGATTGATCGCATCAGAGAAGGAGTAGAGCATCAGAACATATAAATGGAAGTTGCAATTGCAATTAATCACAATCAGAAGTAGTCGAGAGGTGATTGATCGCATCGGAGAAGGAGCAGAGCATCAGAACATATAAATGGAAGTTGCGATTGCGATTAATCGCAATCGGAAGTAGTCAAGAAGTGATACATCGCATCGGATAATTGAGAAAGTTCAGCGAGTGGGCCCGTAAGGGTATTTTATGTATTAAAATGATCTTTTATTATTATATCGCCGGAAGTTACTTAAGTTGTATAACACGGTAGTGCATATATTAAAAATGCCTTATTATTATTATGCTGAGAATCGATTTGCATTATATAAAAAGTTCACTTACATACATACAGGAGTTACACAACAACAATAAACATAAAGGCATACAGAGAAGAAAAAGGGACAAACACAGTCACAGAAAAGACAACTGCAGTGAACCAAGAGGATGAATGAGTGAGCTAGAGTTCTCATTGTAATTAAATGTAAATGGTTTAATTGATTTATATTGTTTGTGATGCATTGGCAAGTCTTCGGAAGAGAACAAATATCCCACTGTAATGTTAAAATTAGTACATACAGTTATATTTTTCTGAGTGAGCTGGAAAAGAAATGAGAAGGCAGAAGACTAAGAGGTATGGCTATCCATTTCGAATTCCTAGAGGAAAACAAACAATCATCAGGAATTCTCTATAAGTAATATCACCTTGATATGCATAGTGAGGTTAGAGAGAGTAAGGATAGAGAATGCAGAGTATGGAAAATTGAGGCAGAAAAGATAAGGAAGAGAGGAGCAGAAAGAGATGGTATAGAACAGAGCTGATATCTGAGGTACATCAACAAACATTTCTTTTGATAAATTGAGGAAGTTGGAGCTTCCCTATCAAGTTGAAGCTTGATAGTTGTCAGTTGTAGCTGACTGAGGTTGGAGCCTCCTGTAGGTTGGTGCCTGCAGAAAAACAATGGTGAGAGGGAGTTGGAGCTTGCCTTTGCATCACAAAAATAATAAGATGTGGTTTTCTCTGTTTATGGGTTTCCACTTATATCTGTTGTCTCTATGTGTGTTGCCTATGTGTTGATATGATCTACCCAATCTGCTTAATGTTTGCTACTCTCATAATAAGTTTGGTGTCACAATAATTTAATACTTGCTGCAACATATTAAGACTATTCACATATTAAAGTTGGTTATAAAATTAAGCTGTAAATAAGTTGATGAAAATTTTAAAAAGCTTATGTATGTGTTAAACTGATTCACCCCCCCCCCCCTCTCAGTTTAGCTAAGGATTCAACATAGGCTAGAGACATGTTCTGGCGTTGTAAAACATAGCAGTTGTCGTTAATTTTCTATGATACATTCCGAGTGTGATACCCCACTCCACGTACGTAACTATATCGTAGCTCGTCCACGTACCTTCGGGTATATCGGGCGGTGTTATAGTACGAAAATTAGAAAGGGGTGCTCTCACTGTGCGGTTTCGCATTAGATAATGTTATTATGAAATTAGGCCTCCACATACCTTTAGGTATATTTGGGAGGACAAATTTAGGTTTCTATCCATCCATAGTGAACCGAGTCGACCGCCTTGTAAATTTTGATACACCGAACACAACATTCAGGGAAATTGCCTTCCTATACTTCTTGGTTCACCAGGAGGTATTCTGTAATTCACAGTTTCTTGGTAAACCTTTTTCCTAGAATTACCCTTTTTTTTTTTTTTTGGGTTATAAAATAAATCAGTCGTTGTGGAAGAACGAAATCCTTTTCCTCGTCGTTCTTGTAGACTTTTATTAAAACCGCTTTTACCACCAGAATTTACTTCTGGTCGGCGAAGGCGACAACGCTCTACCGAAACCAGTACCATTAGTACCTCTGGTGAAGAATCACCTTCACATATACCAGAGTTGGCACAATTTGTTTCTACAAATCCTGGTTCGTGTACTGTTGTCGAGACGGAGTCCTCACAGCTACCCGTGGTCACGATCCATCCAATCAGTGAGACCATACCTCCCGAACCCGATGTTGTTCAACTGGAAGTTGATCCAAATCCAATCATTCCTTAGGGGGCAGCTATTATTGGTCAAACTATACATCATCCCTAGGAACAATGAAATATGGTCTATCATCCCCTTATATTTTAGTTGCTATATTCCCTAAGTGGAGAAAATCTTGATCTCAAAGTCAAACAACCGGAAGTTGTTCCTATATTGGTCACTCCACAATTTATTGTAGCCATTGAGTCTCCCATATCACGCAGTCAACCACCTGAAATATACTTCAGGCCTGATGGAAAAGTTCTTCCACCTGGTTTGATTTTGATTGAAAAAATGCCACAAGGCGAGACACCTTTAGCTCCAACTCATTTACGGTAGGAGCTTTACCTATACGAGTCTTTTCATCAATCACCTTCCTCTGCTTTTGTTGATCTTGTTTCACTTTGAGCTCCCATAGATTCTATAGGTTATACATTGGGTCATTTGAACATGGCTGAGATAACATCCCAGGCTAAACCATATATTTCAGCTGTGACATCATCTACTATTGCTTCATCTTCGATGTTTTGTCCATTGACTTCACCCATGTCATCATCTGGAATCCTATCTGGTTCCTATGAGTAATAAATGGATTGATCCTTTATTCACATCTTCAGTGCAATATCAAGTTGGTCCCGTCAGTTATTCGCCTTGGTGGTCAGTGATTTCACAAAAATTACCCTCTAAAATTCCAAAATTCAATGAAAACCGTGGAGAAGACCCATCAACGCATTTTATAACTTATCATTTGTGGTGCTCATCAATCTTCTTAAGTGATGACTCTGTTAGACTACGTATTTCCCAGCACACACTCACTAGTCCAACTGCACAATGAGGATGTTTATTTTCCTGTGTAAACCTTGTTAAAAAATGAATCAGGTTATGAGGATGGTTTTTTTTTCTTGTATCAACCTTGTTAAAAAATGAAACAAGTGCACTTGAGGATAGTTCTTTTTTCTTGTGTCAACCTCGTTATAAAATGAAACAAGTGCCTATGAGGATGGTTCCTTTTTCTTGTGTCAACCTTGTTAAAAAATGAAACAGGTTCCTTTTAGGAAAGTTATTTTACTGTGTCAACCTCATTAAAAAATGAAATAGGTCATAAGCATAGTTATTTTCCTGTGTCAAGCTTGTTAAAAAATGAAACAAATCCTCTCCTAATTAAGACGAGTCTTCCATCTGATCTCGTAAATGAACCTTCATTCCATCCAAATATTAGTAATATACTTCAGTGAATGAAATGAAGCTTGGGGGGAATATTCTCTTGTAGGGGGAATTGGACATGTGCTCTTGGAGGGGGCATTCAAAACATTCTTACCAATTGCACACAATCAATAGTAGAAGTTCAGGGGAAAAAATAGGTTCAGAGCTCCAAAATGTAAATGGTAAATTTAAAATGGTAAAAATGAATGGTAAATCTCTTTTAATTAGTCATTTGATTATTTAAAATTAATATTTATTGTTGTGACTATAGTTTTATTCATTTTTTATCATGAAACGGGTATTTTTAATCCATTTGACGTTGTTCTGAACAGGTTTTACAACTGATGAAAAGATTAGTCGTGCAGATTTATTTCAAAGAATGATTTGACCACAAAGCATACTCTTATCCTTATTTTTCAAGCTTTGTTAAAAACAAAAGAGGACTTGTAGCACACTTTTATCTCTTTTTTGAGCTTCTATAACAACGAAAAAGGAACCCCTGGAGTCTTCTTAAAGCTCTTTTCAGACTCCGATAATGTGAAAATATTTCCGAGCACTTGTCTTTTCGAGCTCATAAAAGTAAATAAATTGATATCTACTCAATATAAGTTTAACCCTTTTCTGGACTGAGATAGATTATTTATGAAAAAGGAATACCTTAGTCAAAAATGACTAAAGAGGTTCTCTCAGATATTATTTTACACTTTTTCGCTTCTGAGCGAAAAATTTACGAAAAAGTACTTATGGTGTTTTCTTTTCATCCTCTTTTTCAAACTCTCTAAATATGAAGAAAGGATGGGGCTGTCACTGTCGTTAGGCTCGTTAAAAAGTAAAATAGCGACGGGCTTGTCGATCATGGCAAGAATCGAGTTTCATTCATCACTAGACTCGTTAAATTATTAAATAGCGATACATTGTTCACCTGAAGTGTTGAATTATAGATCAAGAATATGTTATCCTACTCAATCTTGTTAAAAAATAAAGAGGTATTGGTCGAAAAATAACCGGGGAAAATTTGGGAAAGTGAACAGAACTTTTTACGGTAGTAGGTTGCTCTTGAACATGACACTTCACTCCATCACCGTGACTGTTTGGGTTTGGTAATATTCTTGACGATTAATTCATACCTATGGTTCATCATACCTTCACTTTAGTTTTGGGTCAGTGTTGCCAACTCATCTCAGTGTCACCGATATGTTCAAGAGAAGTCATCCGTGAATACCCATCCTTTTGCAATACTCATAAACCTTCATTCCCGTGACAGTCATCCCTAAACATTGCTATATCAAGTCATACTTTGTCTCCGAAATCAGTAACTCCTGTTTCACAATAAAGTGGCTTCATGTTGACGGAAAATCATAATCCAGGAAGTTCACTTAGAAACATCATATTCCAGTACCATGAGGCTTGTTACAACATCAACAAGATACTCGCTTCCGGACTTTTGAACGAAAGATTTTGTTTAGCGTTTGAAATCAAATCATCTATTCACGCCTTACGAAATGTAATGCAGTACCTTGAGGGCCATTGAAATTAATGGTGGTTCTCTCCCATTTGTTAATAGCTCACATCATTGGCTAGTAATCAAACGATGTCTTACCATGTTCGACTACAAATCATATATTCGCATGGCTAGACTTGTACCCAAACGATCGAGTGAATGAGATAAGAAGACCCCGGATCTAGTTTCAGTCATCCAGACTGCAATTTCAGGATTGTTTTACACATCATCTATATGGTGACCTTACATACAGATCATCATCCAAACATGGGCATATATCTATAGGCATGTTTGTATTGGGCAACATTACAATGTAGACAACTTTCTGCACTATGTACATTTTATTAGATAGTTTATGTGCTGAGCATGGGAATGACTTCCCTCAGTAATTTTTGATCAAGAGGATATATCATGATGTAATTTATTGTAAGATTGATGCAGGTCTCCATTCCGCTTCAGTTCCATCCCATCATAGTGTAAGACATCCCATTCAAAAAGTATTGTAATTATTATTCTGACTTCATGCTTTAGGGGGCAATTTGTTATAGGTCAATTTGGGCACCATTCCCAATGACCTGGTTAAACATGACATCATCCCCAAAACCATAAATAGGGTCTATCATCCCCTATCATTTCAATTGCTACATGCCCTAAGACAAATAACAAGAAAAAATCATCCATGACTTCCATTGCAAGGTTTCCAAGATTTGAAGTATATGTTATATCACCTATGAGATCACCAATGCAGTCTCTCAAGGGGCTAAGTGCTTTGCATATGCAGGTAACCCCACTCAAGGGTGCTCTGCAAAGCACTTCCCGACACTCAAGGGTTCATTGGTCAAATTCGGAGCAAAATTCTCATTGTTCTAGAATCTCCACTTGGCCAGTGCCTTCTAGAAGAGTGCATATGTGTCAAATGTCGAATCCATGTGTCCATTTGACACCTCTAAGCTTGGGAACATGTCTTTCCTATTATTAGAAAGTCATTGATTGTGAAAATACCTTCAGCTCATCTATAAATTGAGCATAGATCCTAGTGGTTGAAAAGGAAGAAATTTGATAGATAAATGATGTTGGATTCTCAATTGAGGGTTTGATTTGAGTAATATTTTGCTGGAGAGATGTTCATTGTGATGAGGCTAGGATGATGCTGGAGTTGGTGACATCAAATCAATCGTTGGTTGTAACCTCCCCCTTCTATCCATTAATAAATGTTGCTACTTACTTTCCAAGATATGTATCGGTATGAGCTTATGTTTTTCATATTATGGATTCTTATTTGATGTATATGTTTCATGTTTCATTGATTTAAATAATTAACGTGAATATCCATCTGTATATTTCAATCTCTTTGTTGTTTAGTGTTCATTCTTGTAGGAAATATTTGGCGATCTAGCTTGGATTTGAAGCTACAACAAGAGCAATAAAAGGAGAATAGGAAGCGCTTGGAATCCAAGTAGGTTTCCTGATCTATTCTGTGTGTCTATTTACTATTAGAAAAAGGATATGCGAAGTCTTTAAACTGTTGTTCTAAATGCATAGCACCACATTTAGGGAAGAATGTTTTATCCATAATTCATAATTCCGCATAAAAATTTACCCTTCCACGTACACAGCCAGCAGGAGTCTTTCTACCCAATCCAAACAACCCTTACACAAGTATTACAGACACATAAACATTCAGATCATAATAGTCTATATTTAGAATTACCTTTCACTTAGACTTGATATATCTATTTATATCATTCTAACGTGCATACTATGGTCTCAAACCATGGTTTTATGCCCATAGTTTACCCTTAAACCCTTTTACATCAAAATAGGGAATTTGACCTGCCCCAAAGCCCCTTGATTCACTCACGCAGCGTGCATATACAAAACTTGTACAAAAATATACCAAAAGGTGTGCCCCATGGTATCCTACTCCAACAATGATCTAGAATTCAGCACAACATAGTAGATGCTACTAGAAGCTAAGCAACTTCTAGAAATTCGCCTATAGGATGCACTATTATGCCACCTGGGACACCTCTGTGTTCCTTGAAGAGAGCATCTTAAGATGATTTGGGAGGTGCACTATAGTTGGTTCGTTGGACATTTTGGCATAGAAAATATAGTTGCAGTGTTGCAGAAGTATTTTTATTGTTCAAACCTTCGACGGGATGTTTTGAAATACATCATATCCTACACTTCCTATTCCATTTCCAAACCTACAATAAAGAAGCAAGGTTTGTATACTCCTTTGCCTAGTCCTAGCTAACCCTAGTGTTATCATCCAAAAATTCTCAAAAAAACATCATTGTGTTATGTTTGTTTTTGGTCATGGTTCAAATTAGGTTTAGAATTCAATTTAGGGTTTGGTTAAGGGTAGGTTAGATTTTTATAGGTTTAATGTTCATCATCTGAATTCAAATAAGGTCTTTAGAGGTCCATTCCATGGTCAAATATTCACATTTTTCATTTAAGGGTCATTCAATTAAGTTTCGGGCTAAATTTCTAAAATTATCCAGGAATACAACATTTTGTAGCACCGATATTTCAAAAAAGAGGAAATGCACTATGAAAGTGTTGCTACTTTCGTAGCGCAAACTGCGAAAGTGATGAAACAAAAACTTTGTTTTCTGGTTTTGATTAGTCAACTTCAAAGGAGGTTTCTGAGCAACTGAAAACGAATTTAGGAAAAATAAAAGAGGTTTTTATTCCTAACAGAACTAGCTACAAAAAAATCTCTCTGTTTCCTCAAATTCATTAGGATGTGGGAGAAATTGATTAATTAAAATGTGTTACGAAACTGTTGTTACAAAATTTCTGTACATGACTATTTAGCAGTTAACTTCAAGTTCAGTTTAAGGCCAAATGAAAAAGCCTTTTGTAATTATGAAAGAATTTTGTCTTTATCACAACCCCAGATACAATAAACTCTCTCACTTTTCTCATATGTTTTATCAGTGGGGAGATACGAGGATTTATTTGAAGCCCTATTTTCAGAAATAGAGTTTTCCTGTTTTACACATTTTTGTTCAAAGGAAGTTTCTGGACAGTAGGAGATATGGTCCAAAAAAAAGAGAGAGTTTTTTATTCAAGACATAATGTTATACAAAAAACTCCTTCATTTTCTCAAAATAAATCATGGAGTAAGAGATATAGGCTCTATCCCAAGACCTATTTTTCAGGAAAAAATAGGAAAAACCAATAGGCCAACCTATTGCAAATGAAGAATGGACCTAAAGAAGGCTGGAATGAATCTAATTTTCAAGTGATATGATGAAATCAGGTCTATTTTAAGTTTTTTGCACATTCACACTTTAAATTTTGGAAAAATTTGGACAAAACTGGTCACTCAACAGTTTCGTAGCGCAAACAATGCAAAAAGGGTGAAATGCGCTACGAAACAGTTGTAGCAACCTTTTTCACCCTTTCTTATAAATTTTTGGAAGGAGAATATGTGTATTATGACCTTAAATTGATAGGGAAGATGTGTTAAGTGAATACAAAAATAAATATGGAAGAAAGAAGCCAAAGTTTTGAAGGTAAAAGGGTAAAAAGGCTGCGCTACGAAAAGCGCTATGAAACTGTGCTATTTTCGTAGCGTAGGTTTGTTTTTGCTATTTTGGGAAATTTGATGATGATTTTGTACAGCTGGAACTTATAGATGATTTTTAACATATTTTTTTTCAATTCCTGATAGAAAATGGCTTTGAAGTCATGGGTTCATGGTGGTTAAAATGTCCAAAGAAACACAAAGAATCCTAAGCCTAGAAAATAGGGGATATTTCCTAGTTTGCAGGAGATCAGCATTGAGGTCATAAAGTGATGGAGCTTATCAGTTGGATTCGACCTTATGGGTATACAGCTGGAAAATAATGTAATTTAGCTTAGATAAGTTTTTTATGAGTAGAGTTAATGAGTTTGAGTCCTATTTGTAATAGGACTGTTCACTAGGTTTGTAGTTGTCATTTTGTAATAAATACCATGTCTCATGGTTAGGAAAGGTGTCAAAAAGTATGAATTAGATGTATCTAGATGAGGATAAGGTTATCTTATGATTGTAAATGATATATAAAGATGAAGAAGTCGAAATTCTAAGGGTTTGACATTTTTTAGCAAAAATATTGTGGTTATTTTAAGTAATTGTTTTCAGCTTAATACAGAGTTTTCTACTTAGCCAACTCAAGATTCATGAAGAGTTCTTGTATGTTCTTTTTCTGATGACATATTTTCAATATCCTATTGTAGTGGTGTTTTAGTATGTTACTCAAAATTCATCATTGATGCTCTGGCTTCCTTCATAGACAAACTCACTATGTGTTTTACTCTTTCACATGTGTATTCCCTGACTTGAACTCTAATATGCCTTGACTTCCATGCTAGGTAGATTGTTTGATTTTGCTAAAGCTATTATGACTCCATAAGCCCAATGTACACTTTCTAATATGATTTACAACCAGTTTATATCATTTATCTGTTTTTATCCCATATAGAGTTAGCCATCTACATATTTATCAAAAATCATAAACCCTTGAGAGAGCCCCCTTAGGTTGAGGAGGCTAAGCCTCAATCAAAAGATTGGTCTAAAACAATTACATGAGATTAACTTGATTGGCAGCCTATCAGGTTTGATTTTGTGATAACACCTGGTAATCCATCTCCATTGATTACATGTCGGGCCTTCCTTCTACCAGGCATAGCAATGACTCTGTTTTCGTAGTCGTCCACAGATTCTCTAAGATGGCCATTTTGGCAGCTTGTAAGAAGACTATCACGGCATAAGGCACTTCCAAACTCTTCTTTGAATGAGTATGGGTAAAATTTTGGATCCCACAGTCCATTATCTTAGATCGGGATAGTAGGTTCGTATGTACATTATGGTCAAGCCTCTAGTCGTTGTTGGATACCAAGATCATTAATCCCACAATCTTCCACCCCCAAACTGATGGCTAGATGGAGGTCATCAACAGGATGATCGTGCGCATCCTACGCATGTAAAACTCGAAGAATCCATGCACATGGGATGAAATCCTTCCTTGTTTCCAACACAACTATAATAGATATCTCCACATCTCAACTCGCCACAACTCCTTTTAGGTGGGATTGGGATTCTAGTTGCAATGTCCCATTGATGTTGCCATGCAACTTGTAGCTAATCAAGAAAATTTGGCTCATGTCAAGTTTTAAGTTGATAGAGTTACTATCTTCATTTAACGCATTCAGCACATACGCTAGCAGGTCGATGACATATTGGAAAGAGAAAATGCTAAGTATAAACAATGTCATGATCAACATCTGGTGTCACACAAGTTCCAAGTGGATGACAAAGTTTGGTTACATTTGCAGAAGGAGTGCCTCGTTTGGGGCCACCGAAAGCTTTTACTGCTCCGATATGGGCCTTACACCATGAATAAGGCTGTTGGAGATAATGATTTTGAGCTCAACATTCCCCCATTCCTTGGCCTGCACCCATTCTTCAATGTGGACTTTTTTCGAGCATACTTTTGACCATTAATGGACACATCATACATTGTAGAACAACTCACACTATCAAAGCTAAAACCAAACTGCATGGAATAGGCCACAACTGATCGGATCATGGACACACATATCAAGAACAATCGCCAGAAAAATATTCACTATATCGGGTTCTCAAAGTTGGCGAGCTAATACACCAAGGAAAATGGCTTACCAAGGACCAAGTTCAGCTGAAGTTTCTCGATCTCATGGAGGCACTAAATGCAATGGGTACCATTGCTTCCTAAGGGGGGAGGATTGATCCATGTGGTTATTGGTGGCCACCTACCTATTCCACTTAGACCCCCACATTTGTACCATTATTTATTTTAGATTTTGTAATTGTAGCACACTTTACTATTTTTGGCAGTTTGTCAAGTCCTGAACTTTCGAAACCGTTTTGAGGCCCAAATTGGTGTTTTTTTGGAAAACGTGAAAACATGATTATATAAGTCTCTTTTGCAGTAAAAATTTGTATTCCTCAAATAGATATTTCTAACAAGGTATCTTATGTGTCAAACGGATATTGTATGCCAAAGTTACGACCCTGAGAAGTTGATATACCAATTTACCCCAATGGGGCCCATAGTTTTGGTGCTACATCTCCTAGGGTTAGGTTTTTGAATTTTTAGGGCTTTCCATTGTTTCTCAATAATAAGTAGGAATTTGACCCTCATTGTAACATAGTTCATAGGCATGTAGCCGCCACATCTCATCTCAAATATAATCTACCATTGCCCGAGCTAGTTTTTTTACATTTTGTATGTAAGCATCTTTAAGTTCTTTTATATTAATGAAATAAATATTTATTTATGTTGCATCTTTATGGTTATGTTCCTACATAAGTCCATATCAGTTGTATCTGAGAAGTCTATTATTTCTTTTTTTTTCTTTGGATATCCCCAATGATTTCGGGGTACAAGGAGTTATGGCTTAAACTTTTTGAACCTTTGCAAGACTGGCCTTGCAAACCCCAACAACCTCCCATGGTGAAAGAAAAGAAATATGAAGAAGCATGATATACTTCCAAAATATTTCTTGAAGAAGACCTTGAGAAACAAAGTAACATGATGATGAACAAATTTTCCCAGATCCTTTGGTGGATGCCCACAAGCGACACATCTTCATCTAACAGCCACTCTAGAGGCGCCACTCCCTTCAAGGTACAATTCAACTTTGACATTCCCATATTTGAAGGCCAGATAGATGGAGAAGCCATAAATAGATGGTCAAATTTGTTGGAAGGATATTTTTCAATTCAATATTTTTCCAATAGGAAAAATATTACTTTTTCACTCCTCAAAGTCGCCCCCCATGTCATGGACTCGTGGGAAACCTACTGTGAACAGAGGGAAGAGAGAGAATCCTCATTATTTTCAGTGGCACCCACTTGAAATTCTTTCTGAGACTCCATCATGGAATAGTGTTACCCCTTGGGGAGCTATGAGGACAAGTCCATACAATGGACTATGTTATGATAGCAACGAGATCAAGATGTACATGAGTTGATGAATCTTTTCGATACCTTGCGCAAAAAGTTGGGTATCAAATTTTTGGAGAAAGATCTAGTGCTAAAGTACCATATTTGTTTGCACAAATACATTTAGGAGGAAATGAATTTCCTGGACATCTCCTTTCTTGGTGCAGCATAGTGATAAGCTGCCAAGATTGAGAAGAAATTCAAGCACAAGAAGCAATAATTTGGATCTGCAAACTCAAAGTATATTATAGGCGCCCCCAAGCCACAGAGAAAAGGGAAGAGTCAGGTCATGACCCCTCAATACAATAGCTCAAATATGTATGCCAAAAATAATGGGAAGGTGAAGAAAGACACCAGTAAGTAGTGTGAGTTTAATACAACTCCCACTCATAACACGAATGAATGTCGCATGAAGCAGGAACTCGTGTTTGAGCTAAAATACTCAGAGATGGATGCATGTTTTGATTCTTAGCCATAACCTGACAAGGGAACTAATAAGGGAAATCAGATCATTAACACTGAACCCACTACAATGGTAGCCACCACCAAGCTCCAAAAGATAGGACCTGAGGATTGAGAGGAGGGGGAGCGCCCATTCTAGTCACAGATGTGGGTAAAGGGTTCAACGGTGTAGTTCATCATTAATAGTGGGAAATAGAAGAACTTGATATTAGTTGATTTTGTTAAGAGATTGAAGTTGCAAACAACATTGCACCCATAGTCATACACCATCAGGTGGATCCACCAAGGGAAAGATCTTTGTGTTAGCCAACAATGTCGTCTACTGTTGAGGTATAAAAGGTGTCTTTTTAACTCGTATTTATCTCACATTAATTATCAATCCAGTTACGATTTTTTATTTCAAGAGTGTACTCAGTCTGAGGCTGCAATTCAATATAAGAGTAATGCTTTCCAATATGCAGTACAGTGTTATAAATACAAGAGTAAACAGATGCTTGGAAATGAAATCTAACTACAATGACATGAAATTAAATGCTCTGAAATCCAATCATTCACTCAGCAATCATCAGTCAAGGATGTAGTAGTAATAACTCTTTCTTTTGGCAACTGATGTAAATGGAATCAAATAAGAACAAGACAATAAATCTAAGAATGTAGGTAGCAATAACCAATGTCCTTTACAGTTGATGATCTTACACTCCACACTAAAGAAATTAAATGGAAACTGAACTAAATCACTAATTCTGCTAATGATAGTAAACTAGGCAAGCTCTCAAAACAAAAACCAAACTCTTTGCAGGTATGAAATAAACTATAAACTAGTTAACTGAAATAAACAACAGATCTATTTTATTGGAATTGAACAGCAATAGAAATGAACAAAAAACTCTATTTAATGGAATTGAAGAGCAAATTCTATTGAACAACAAACTCTATCTAATGGATTTGAACAACAAATTCTATTGAACAGCAATCCGAAATGAACAACAATCAGAATGGAACAACAAATGGAATGGAATAGCAGATGTTGAATAGAGAAGCTTTGTTAAAGAATAACAAGATAAGTTATACAGGGATCAAGATTCTTGTTAAATTGGAAAGGAACGACAACGCAATTCAACAATGCAACACACCAAGATTATAAAGCAATAAAACAGTAAACTATTAAACTTGAAACTGTAATGAGAATAAATTCAAACCGTCACAAAACTATAATCGAAAGATAATAATACAAAAGAGAAAGTGGATCCACTAGGGTCGGGCCCTTGGCCGCTAGGGAAACACCGCTAATCTACTCTAGAGTCAAGTGATGTAACGACAACTAAATCATGTATTAATCATGCATAACAGTGTTTACAAACAATCTCTCTCTGCCTGAATCACGAGAGTCAATGAAATTATAGAATTACAAAAGAAGTTTCAATGATAATCATTCCGTCCGATTTCTACAAGCGCTGCCTTTTATAACAACTCGACAGACAATACAAGAAATAAATATAAAATTTGAACAGTGATCCCTCAGGATCGAAATATCATGAGGGATTCGCTCTATTTTCCTCTTTTAGCTAACGCTTCATCTTCTTGTGATGTAGTCGTGTTGTTCCTTGCCTTCCTTTAACTATGCGTTCTGATTTCATCCTTCTTGTCTGGATATGGCCCTTTGCTGGAGGAACAGAAGTTACTCCTACTTTAACTTTGCCTTTCGAATGGTGATTTCCCACTTCATTTGTTTCCTATTTATAATAAAAGAAAATCTTTAGCCAATTTCACAATAAACATTAATCTTTGCAATTCTATCATAATCCTTCAATATATCATCTTTCTAGAATAAAAAGAGTTATGTTTAAAGGAAAAAGATAAATAAATACATGGTGAATTCATACCTTTTCCAATGCTCAACACACCCCCCTGCTTACCCTTTTTCATGTCCTCATGAAAACCATAGTTTACATGTAAAGCAGTTAGAGAATAGGCTGGAGAGGGTTTTTCATTGAGGTCTAAAACCATGATTTTCAGCTAAATCTTCAAATATATGCCCTGTTTGTCCTTTAGGTAATTCATATTTGGCCTTATAGTCTACTGAAGGATACCAGATAATATGGCTGTGATATCTACAACCTAGCCAATACGGGCCTTCCCTCAAGATGAGGTTACTATAGATAATTAGGCGGTTGGCAGCTAACTCAAAATTTTTGTAATTGAATGGCTCTCTGTCTTGAATATTCCAATTGGAAATATTCCATCGGAGTTTAGCTGCTACTATGGCCTGGTCTCTGATAGATAGAAAATATTCTACCCCATCTAGGATAATTTCTTTGTGTATGGGTCCCAATGTTTGGATCACACCCTCCTTTGTCATTAAGCTTTTCTTCCTAGCCCACAATTGTAATGGGTGTCTCGGTTCACCCCTAACCCAAAGGTCTAACCCATTTTCTTGGCTCTGAAAGGTGTTATAGGCCTCAAGCCATTTTAACTGGTTAACAACAAATGATATGAATGCTTGAAATTAGATATTGCCCACAAAAGGGCTGGGATTTGTCTCCATTTCCTCAGCTAATATAAAATTGTGCAAATAAAATTCAGAGAGTAGATGCTAGAATTTTACTCCATAGAGTTTGCAGCAGCTTATAAAATCACTTACAGTTTCTAATTTTATAGGTTTTCCTGCCTTAACAGCCTTGATTTTTAACTGCAAATATCTTTCTAATAAAAACAAAGCATAATTTTTGGCAGGGCACCTACATGTTAGGACATCTATGTATAAAGAATAGAGAGTATCCATCTGATTCCTGACCGTTTTTAATCTATTCCTTACCTTTTCAACTTTCTCTTTTGCATTTCGACATCTATCGAAAGCTTCTGCCTCTAATGCCTTGATTTCCTTTAATTTCTACTGTAACTGTTGGTATTTATTTTTGGGAACAGTCTCTTCTTCAAGCTTTTCTCTAGCCCTCTGAGCTTGTGCGAGATCCTCTTTGATTTTTTCTATACCAGGGTATTTTATCAAAAAAAATTTGGGTTGAAGATATACCTGGGTTTTCTTATTACAATGTCGAGTGCCTACAGTCTATGTCTCTTTGTTGGCCATACTGCTAGAGGATAGTGCCTCGGTCTGGACATATTTTTCACAGTCCTGTACATTTTCAGTTTGGGCAACTGCATCCATAGCAACTGCCCACTATTCCTTGTTATCATGAATGAATATAGGCTCGGTTTGAGTCTCCATGGCCCTTGTATTATGGGGTTCCGTTTGGATGGTTGCATTCTTCGTTTTCAGGTTTTTTTTAGAGACTTTCCCCTTTTTAGCACCCTAATCCTCTGCCTAAGTTGTTTTACTAGCTTTTGGAGCTTTTGTCGTTCCCTACACGACTTCTCAAGTTCATTTTTCTTCTTCTTCTTCTTGGAAGAAACAACTGTTCCCTTTTCTGTACTTGGTTTCTCGGCTAGGGTTTTCTCTCCAGTGGCCATGCCTTCACCCAGGCTTGCTTCTATGTTTTCTATTTGGGATACTTCCTTAGTGTTCCCATGCTCCTAACTACATTCCTCGGGTGAATTAACCCTAGTTGGTTCTACTGTTCCCTAAGGGTTTTCTTCATCAGGCATTTCCTGGGCCGTGTCTTTGTTGGTAATAGCTTGTTCCTGCAATTGGTCTATCTCAATGTTGAGGTTAAGTGCACTGTGAGGTTGTATATATTTACTCATATTGGCCAAAATTTGGGCCAATTGGTCCTCTTGCAATGGACTCTGTGGTGGACTTCCAATGGAGGTTTCGGGAGGTTCTGCTTCCTCTCCTTCATCTTCACTGGTGTGATTACTTTCTTCCTCTTCACCAGTGTGGTGACTTCTTTCTTCTTCACTAGTATGGTGACTTCCTTCTTCTCCACTGGTGTGGTGACTTTCTTCTTCACCAGTGTGGTGACTTCCTTCTTCGAGTTGTGAGGGTTGTTCATCTTCCGAAGTGGGAAATTCTAAGGGTTGGTTGCTGCTGCCCTGAAGACTTCCTATCATTCCCCTACTTCTCCTTAACCTGGAGGACTGTCTGCACTTTAAAGGTTCTGTTGTTGTGCTAGTAACTCTTTTATGTTTTGGGGTAGGTAGGGTTGTTCCTCCATCAATTGAGAATATCAATTATTCCCAACTAGTCTACTGCTGGGCAAGGCTGTAACTCACTATTAATCGGATTAAACAATGGTGGCTTACCACTGTCGCTATATGACATGATTTTCTTATGCTTTGGGCAACATCACGCAATAAGAAATTTAAATATGCAAGCAAATTTACACCACATTTATGTTTTAATACTGCTAATAACTTAAGGTTGCATGGTCTTACCACATCCTTTCTTCCATCACATGTAATGTAGCTTTGTACTACTTTCGCCAGTTCTGTCCATGGTTCTCCCAAAGTTGCCAGCTGGACTCCTTTTCCTTTGATGACGAAGGTCTGCCCTTTGTCCCAAAATATGTTCATGGCTTCTTGAAGTTTCACTTTTTTATGGGTCCATATGGGTCCTTCTGTTGGTAGACCGGATACCTCGACGATTATTGCATCTGTTACTGCTATTTTCCTTCCTCTTACCATGGAATAGCCTTCCTGCAAGTTCTGCAAAAATTCAATGGCCATCGTTTCATGAGGTTGATGTAGTCATGTGAGGTAGGTAATCCATCCTACTCTCTCCAGAATTTCCCATGCAGCGTTGGAAACTGCTAGCACGTGTGGCTCACTACGTACTGCTCGTCCTCCCATTCTGTCTGCACACTGTTAATTCTTCACAAATACACAGAAATGGTAATGGAACAACACCTTGTGTATATCGGCACAATACCATTAAACTCTTGTTGTTTCCGATAATTTGATGAACATAGGGATTCGACCCACATACAGGCATATTTAAAAGGCATCCTCACCCCCCCTGAAAGATGATAGGTCACCCTCGACCGACAAATAGAAGAGCAGCATACTGCACAACAATTATACAGCATGGAGAGGCATACATACTTACGATATGATCAACAAATTATCGCATTACTGAAATCGATGCATATTTTGAAATCATGAGTAGATATGGAAATGTTTATGTAATGATTCGAAAATAATGGAAAAGGACAGCTAATGTGAAAAAAGTACTTATGCGGTCATTATCCACATAAACCATTATGATTGATTTATAAATAAATTTCATGCATAAGAGGTTCCGAACAAAGGGTTTAGGAGCATACTCTCATTTGATATTAGATAAAGATATAAGAAAAGGGTTTATCATTACTATTGATTTGTGAAAAATATGACTCCAATACCATCAGCAGAGCTCTGTTGCCCACAGGTGTCTATAACCTTGAAAAAGTTGCTTTCTCACCCTTGAAACCATTATCCTTTATTTATGCCTAGGGAAGTGCTGTGTGATGTCATGATGGAGGCCACTGTGCTGGCTTGGGAACCAAATGAATCACAATGTCATTCACCAGGAAGGAGTGAAAGGTGGGCAGGTCGGCTCGTGATGAGACCTCTTGTTCCAAGGAATTTTTATTTTTCTGAGTTGTCCATTGGATCATATCCTTGGTGTGGTGGCCATAATGGGAATGCCACTTCACTGCTCCCTTATGATCATGGTAGGTTGGCTCTTGATGAGACCCCCTATCCTCCATCTTCCATATCATAGAATTGTTAGTAATCATATAGAGATTTTTTTTCTTCTTTTTTTCATGTAGCACTTCCCTATTTATGTATAGAGGATGGCTCAACACTCCTTAAGAGTAGGGATGGTGGAAGAAGTTTTAACATCTCAATAGAGAAAGTATGCCCTTATTCTTATTCAATAAATAAAAATCAAAGAGAGTTATGAAGATTTAGGGAAGAACCAACATGATAAAGATAACCGATCATATTAATTTTAGTGAAAATAAAGACAACAAAGTGATATAGATGGTTGTGTCCTTTCCTTTTCTTATCACTACAAAACAATTTCTTAAAAATTACAATTTCTCTTGATTTGTTGATTCCAGTAACCTCTAATTTTTGTGTCCTTGCATAAATTGTATGTTTTCCTTTAAAAGAGTCATGAATAATTCACAAAAATACTCAAAATGTTGTTCTAAAACAAGAAAAATGCACTCAAAAATTGTTGTTCCTAAGATGGAACAACTCTTGTTCCTTAAGAGGAACAGAAAAAAAAATCTACAAAAATGTTGTTCCTTTTGAAAGGAACAGTAGAAATAATCAGAAAAAAAATGTTGTTCCCTTTGAAAGGAATAGAAAAACAATCTGCGGAAATGTTTTTCCTTTGAAAAGGGATAGCAAAAATAGTCGGCAAAAGAACATGCTATTCCTTTTGAAAGGAAAAACAAAAACAAGTGGGAAAAATGTTGTTCCTTTGGAAAGGAATAGCAAAACCAGGTGGCAAAAACTGTTGTTCCTTTGGAAAGGAACATCAAAAACACACGACAAAAATTTTTGTTCCTTCTAAAAGGAACAAAAAAAGCAACCGGCAAAAACTGTTGTTCCTTCGGAAAGGAATAGCAAAAACACACGGCAAAAGTGTTGTTCCTTTTGAAAGGAACAGCAAAAACAAGCAGGAAAAACTGTTGTTCCTTTTGAAAGGAACAACAAAAACACACAGAAAAAATGTTATTCCTTTTGAAAGGAACATCAAATAATCAACAAAAATTTTGTTCCTTTTGAAAGGAACAATAAAAAGAAACACACAAACGCGATGTTTCTTAAGAGGAATGGCTGTTGTTCCTTAAGAGGAACAACAACTGTTCCTTAGAAGGAATAGCTTGAGAAATAAAATCTGTATAAAAAACAAGCAAAGTAAAAAGAAAATCTTATGTACAAGTTTCAAAATAAAGGAATTATTCAGTGGATGGGTGTTGAGGAGGATTTATCTCCCTCAGAAAGAATCTGCATGGTAGAATCTTCTCGTAATTGCTGGTAAAAGGATTCCCGGTTAAGCGGTTTATGGTAAAGTCGTACTCGATGACCGTTTGATTTGAAAGAATGTCCAGATCCATCAATGGTAGTCAATATGATGGTGCCATTGTCATGCACTTTCTGTATCTCATAGGGTCCAAGCCATCGTGTTTGGAGTTTCCCTGGGAAATCCTGAAACCTAGAGTCATATAGGAGTGCCCAATCTCCTTCGTGGAAGATCTTCTCTTTAATGAGGGCGTCATGCCATTTTTCTCTCTGTTATTGAATTAATGCAGTGTGCTAGAGAGCAGAGAGCCTAATTTCATATAACTCATTGATTTGCTATAATATTCTGACCTGGGCTTCATTTAAGTCCAAACCCACCTCTTGGGTTGTTCTTAATGTTTGAATTTCAAATTCTATTGGAAAGATAGGTTATTTTCCAAATAATAATTGATATGGTGAATACCCAGTGGTATTTCTCCATGTTGTTCGGTATGCCCACAAGGCTTCCGGCAATCTTAAAGCCCAGTCACGTCGGTGTGATGCAACTGTTTTTGTCAGTATAGATTCTATCACCTTATTCGTGCTCTCTACCTGGCCATTTGCCTGTGGGTGGTATGGGGTCGTTATTTTGTGCTGAATGTGGTAGTTTTTTAATGTTGCAGTGATTTTATTACCTACAAATTGCGGTCCTCCATCTGT